>JAPDOI010001538.1:0-167246 GCA_029168955.1 Aplectana chamaeleonis
GAGTTCAACAAGCTCATTGAGGATCTGATGCCGCGTGTTGTGGTTCCGGTCGAGCAGGCTCTGAAGATGGCTGAGTTGCAGCTCGATCAGGTTTGTGAGGCAGTCCACAGGGTGTTCCATAATTATGGGCGCGCAGGTATCGCCGTGTTTTTGAACACTAAATTGGAGTTGAACTATATCAAGCATGGATAAGTATTTACATAGTGTTGTGAACACAACACATCACCAGATCCCAAAATGTCCGCCATCGCCTCGGATATCGGAGGGAAGTTTGCTTCTAAAGGCATTGCAGCATCCTCGCAGGTAGTCATCCATCTCAATCTGGATTTTCAGAAGTGCAGTCTTTAGAGAAACCAATTAAGTGACATGAGATTCACATACCTTCGATTCAATCACAGATCACATTGAGAAGTCTAGAAGGCTCAGGCCCCATGAGCAAGATAACCAATCTTCCAGCGAGACGAAGTGAAGAAGCACGTGACGGCACCACCCTTGAAGGGACTTCACATTAATAGCTTGCTAGAAGTTTTGTAGGAAGCAGCAGGGTCAGCTGGTAAGGCTAGAGATTGCTCAGGGCTCTATAATAGCCTTGTGTATTGTTTGCTTGTGAACACACGCTTCAAATTCGACACCAGAATCCATGAAAAGAAGGGGAATTCCGCCTTCGCTCGTGATTGGTCCCAAAATCATAACAGAAGTCAGATGAGCTGTCCTTCCAGTGATCTTTTTTAATCGCTATATGGCTCACTCGATGCTTCTGGTGGCAACCCGATCATTTTGGAGGTTTAGAATCGGATCCACCTTGAGGATTTCCTCTTCTGAGAAGATAGTAGCGCGGCGCGAGACTCCTGTGAAACGACGCGAAGTCTTCGTGACTTTCTCAACTCTTTGCAGCTTGTTGACAGCAGAGAGCAAATGAGATTTTTCTAAACGATAATAGCAAAGGACCATCACCTTTACGATGATTCTCTACATAATTGTCGACGCAAAACTCATATCTTCAACCATTTTCTTCGTTGATGGCCGCGATTCCGATCGATTTGGTTCCGAATCTTCTTAAAACTCCTGGAGGTAGAAACGCTGCCCTTTCTACCTCTTCCAGCTTTGTCTGAGAGTGTATTAAGCTAAGCGAGACGGTTGTTTGCCTTCTAGGTAGTTTTTGAGTGGAAGTAAAGCTAAATGGTGACGCTTCTTAAAGTGTGTCCTTCATTGTACACTGCGATGAAGGCACTGCACTTTGGATGAGCTTCCATTTTGTTGTTCTCGAATGCAATATCGACAAAGTAGTGATGAAAACGCGAAGTTAACATATGAAGCTACATAATAATTCGAAAAGACAGGAAGATGGCTGCCGAAATTCCTATTGAAAAAATGAAAAAAGGTGAAATGAAGCAGCGCACCCATAATTTTGGAATACCCTGTAAATAGAACTGAAGTTTTATGATTGACTAGAGGGCTTCCGCCGTTTTAGGTTGACCAAGTTGTTCTGATGGGAGCCGGAACTCGTGTGCCAAAGGTGCAGGAAGAGTTGCAGAAGTTCGTGGGCAGGTAATTTTTGGTCAGAAATATAGGTTTTATCGTCATTGCGTGAACGCGCTCATCTCCCTAATTAAAGGCAGGGTTTGCGTAAAAACGACTTTTGAGCTCCCTCAATAAGAATGCAGATTTAGCCATCACAAAAATAAAAGTAAGTGAAAAAACTCGGAAATTCGCGGGAAAAACGCTCAAAAACAAAGTATAACGTCTAATTGCCGGTGTCGGCCGCCCCCCTAATTAACGCGATTTTCATTAATGCTTGCTTATCCGGCATTTATTTTGCTGTTAAAGTAATCAGTGGCCTCCAGAAATGTTCAGAAATTAGTTTAGAAGCAGAATAAAAGTTGAAAAAACAGGCTTTTGCCCAAATCTCGATAGTTGGGGGCGGGAGGACACCAAGCCATAACTTTCTCCTGAGCGTTTTTTCTCCAATTTTTCACTTATTTTCACTTTTGTGATGGCCAGATCTACCATTCTACGGTGATAGCACAACAACCGATTTTATCGAGAACCCTGCCTTTAAGACGAAAATCTTCTGTGTTACTTTTGATTAGGGTCGTACTAGGCCGTGGTCCAAAATCATCGGTTCAATTGATTGTATAGCTGTTAGCCAGCTCAGACAGTGGGGCGTACCAACCGCGAGCGAAAATCTCGTTTACAATCGTTTCCCACCGACCGCGTGCCACTATCGTACCGACAACGGAGAAGAAATGCATTCCGTTCCGAACGTGCGCATTTCCGCGCTGATCGCGCTGACGAACTTGTGCACGCGTTCGATGCGCCTGACCGATAGCTCGCGATTTTTCATGGATGCGTACTGACCACGCACATTCATCCATGCGCGTCTTTAGTACGGAGTAAGACTTTTCTACATGTTCGGTACATAAGTCTGCGCGGTGAGCACGTGACAATGCGTACCGACCGCGTCCGACTATCGTACCGATAAAAAATGCATTTCGTATCGAACGCGCGCTTTTACGTACTGACTGTGCGCACGAAGTCGTGCACGCGGTCGATAGGTCTGACCGATCGCCCGCAAATTTTCATGGATGAGTATTGACCACGCGCATTCATCCATGTGCGTGTCCAATACAAGATAAGAATTTTTTACGCGATCAGTGCGTGAGTGTACGCGGTCAGCGCGTGGCGATACGTACCGACCGCTGTCAGTCGAAAAGCGTCCGTACCCGCCGCGTGCCGGCCGCTTGGCGATGCGTACCGACTGCGCCGCAGTGCGTACCGACCGCGCTACTCCGCTTGCCGACAGCGCTACTTTGCTTTGCGACAGCGTGCAAACTTCGTTCCGAACGTCGCTCATCTCGCGGTCGGTAAGGAGCTTGTACGCGGTCGATACGCCTGTACGCCTGCAAATTTTCATGGATGAGTGTTGACAACGCGCATTCATCCATGCGCGCGTCCAGTACGAGATATGACTTTTCTTCGCGTTCGGTACGTGAGTCTGCGCGGTAACTATCGCGGTGGCTATGCGTACCGACCGCTGTAAGTATTCGGAAAGCGTTCACGCCGTCCGCGTGGCAATGCGTACCGACCGCGTGGTAGTGCGTATCCTCTGTCGGAGCGATCCTGCTCTGCTCCTTCGCGCGCTTGTGCGGAGCGAGAATGGAGACAACGGGAAAGTGCGGGGAGAAGGAGACGCAGCGTAGGCGTGCAGACGCGCTCGATTCACGGAAATAAATTTCATTCCGAAACAGAGGATAACGGCCGCGTGACGGTGCGTACCATCCGCGTGGCAAAGCTTATCGACCGCGCTATTCTGCGTGCCGTCCGCGTGCAAATTTCTTTCTGAACGTCACCCATCTCGCGGTCGGTGCAGAACTTGTCCGCGGTTGACACGCCCACTCCATAAGAACGCTGGCCCTCACATTGCGAAAGGCGTCTATCAAAAGATTGATGAAACGGGTTGGATTGTTTTGCCACATCCGCCATACTGTGCTTATCTGGGTCAAATTCCGGTCCGCAATTGCGTCTCGACACGCTTTGCGGCCGCACGCGCTCGAGTTGGTCGGGTTTCCGGTGCCGAAGCCGACTCGATATGGCTTGTTCATATAGTTTTCTTCAATTTTGATTATTTTCCAGTTTCTAAAACCCACCTAGTGTCAACAGATCGGCGGCTTTGGCGCTGGAAACTCGACAGACTCGAGCGCGTGCGGCCGCAAAGCGTGTCGAGACGCATTTGCGGACCGGAATTTGACCCAGATAAGCACAGTACATTTTTGACTTCGCACCTTCTAAACACCATGTATTTCGCTCGACGCAGCGCGCTCTGGCGGTAAGGGAGTTCGACAACTTTGTTGAGGTGCGCATCTGAGCGTTTTGCTACATCGAATCGCAATCGGCTGAATTTTACAAGAAGATGATCCAGTTTCTGCGCGAACACAGACGATGAGTTATGGATAGTCCCGGAGAATATATCATGGAGTGAAATGATGATACTTCTTTTGCATGAAATTTTGAAGTCAGTGTCAAAATTAACATTTCCATCCTAACACCCTAATATTTGATTCAGAAGAGTAAAAACGAATTTTTTTGTGATATAAATGTAAGTTAATTGAATGTCTTAAGTAACTCACGTTTATATTACATGTAACATACACTTATATTACATGTAAGTTACACTTATGTTACATGTAAGTTACATTTACATATTCACGGTGGGTGGCCATCACGCGACACTGAAAACGCGTACGCACGAATCCCAGACCACATGCTGAGCGGGAAACGCCGTGCGTGGCCTTTCCTGCTATTGTGGGGTCAGGTACCTCAAACTTGGGTAATCGAACCGACAGCAACGCGTGTCTTAAGCGTGACCCCGAGACTGCGTCGTGTACTCCCAGGGAAATGTCTACTTGGCCGCTTTAAGTTACTTGCGAGTTATCTTGTGCTATGCAAGTTACATGCAACATATCGGAGGCGCACTGCACGCGGTATCCCGCCCATATGTCGCATGTAACTTGAATGACTTGAGATAAGTCGCAAGTAACTAACATCGGCTTAGATAAGTTACAAGTAACTTGTTTTTGGCATTTTATGCTACAAGTAACTTGTTTCCATTTTTCTGAGTAGGTAAGCTCTGGTCCATCCGTAGTGACCTGTCGATTTCGATTATCACCAGCAGCGGAGCGGTGGGCCTCGGTGAAATATAACTAGTGATGGGGAGGTTTCGACGAAAAAGCCACCGCCCCGCGCTGTGATAATCGAAAACATGAGTTCAATTGGAATGGAACAGAGGTTATATCCACTAAGATTTTTCTCATGTTTCAGTAAGGAACTCGGACGATTTTTGAACACTGATGAATCTATTGCTATGGGAGCATTATTCCAGGTAAGCAGTATGCAGTACATTAAAAGCTTTCATCACTTCTCTGTATTCCAACACACGATGATTTTTTTTCCAGGCTGCTCATTTGAGCAAAGGTTTCAAGGTAAAATCGTTCGGTGTGGAGGAGTTGGCCATCTTCCCCGTGCAGGTGTTTTTTTGCTTTTTTTGAAACTTTTGAATAGTTTTCTTCCCTGTGAGGTTTTAAAAAGTTTTTTTTTCGTAAATGTAACTGTCCCCTGTTGTTTTCAGTGTTACCTTTCATCAGAAGAATTTTGCCTTTTCTTGGAAAACACTGCGTTTTGAAGCTCTTGCTTCAGGTCAACTTTATTAGCAGGCAGAAGCAGGAGAATGGAGAGGTGATCGAGAAACCTATTACTCGTCAAGTTCTACATTTCAAAGGGAAATATCCCACCTCTAAAAAAGTAAGTTCTGAACCGCTCTAGGTGGTTTTGGTCTCTTCTTGTGATGTCTTAAGTCTGTTCGAATGAGTCTGTCCGCCCACGCGGTCGGCGTGCGTGTCGAGCGACCCTAGTGAAGGCCTTCTTCTGGACGAGCAGCTGACTTTAATATGATTCATTATTCGTCTAATATTCCTGCTCATGGATTTACATGTCCATAACTGCCTTCGCGACTATCGGACGATACGCACGCCGACCGCGTGTGAGAGCTGTCGCATTCGGACAGACTAACCCTCCTCCTTCTCTTGTAACTTTGCTGCTTACTTTGACTACTTCCTTAGTGGTTTTTGATACAAATAGTTTCCAAGCGCTTCCTAATTTTTTAAATTAAATTGCTCGTCTTTGTGATCTACTTCTGTGATTTTGTTTACTTTTCAGACGATCACGTTCACGTCGTATACTGAAGACTTCTCATTTGATCTGAATTATTCGGATCTTAAACATTTCAATGAGGAACAGATGAGGTGCATATTTTTAGAAGAGTCTTGAAATATGTATGGACATCAGTTGTTCAAAGGCAGTGTTTTCGATACAAACAGTACTCAAGTTTTCGCCAGAAATTTTGGTTCCGGGCTCACCGCAATAATAATGTGGAAAAAACGGCTAAAAGCGAGCCATTTTCAGTCGGATCCGGCCCCAAAACCTGCAAGTGGCATGCCCACCATGCCCACTTCTTCGTCGGCCGTTTAAAGACATCGTGCACCATGAGAACCATATCAAGGTTTTTGACGTTTCCGTGTTGTTATATCCCTATAGTGACTGAAGATTGCAAAAGCCCCCTCCCCCCCCCCCTGAAAAGCGTCAACTTTTCAAGAAAGACCCTTTTTTAGAAGTTTAAAAACAGATTTGAAGCTCGCGCCAACATCAACTTGGGATAGTGGCGTGGAGAACGCAAGAAACACTTCTACGATTCGTTCCCTGGCGCAGCGTTGGAAACTTTTGATTTTCTACCTCAAAACAACAACTAGGACGAAATTGAAAAGGGTTACCATTCTGCTGCGTCCATTGCTATCAGCTGCTTCCAATTGATGCCGAATGGGAAATCGACTGGCGTGTGCATTGCGCCCTACGACGCGTCAAGGCATGACCGCCGGCAGCAATAACGGAGTTTTGTTCCTTGTAACCACGGATCGACCGCCCCCAAACGCAGGAGCCGTTTTAAAGTGAGCAGATCTTCATTTAAAGGCGACTTTGAAACACCAAACTTTCTGAGTGACATTGTCATGACTTACCAGTCCGACCGAAGGCAAAATTTGGAATTCGGTTTTCATAATGTACGATGCCTTTGAGAAGAGGGCGGGGTGATCATTCCACACTCTAGTTTTAGGGCTGCGTAGGGCTCTTTCGGTCTCGTTTCAGCGGTTCATTCGACACTGCTGTTGAGGTGAGCTTCGGACCTTTCGATTTCCGGTGAAAACTCGAAGGCTGTTTCTATTGTGAACGTTGCCTTCAATTGCCTTCGCTACAGGAAATAGTGGAGTTGAAATATTTTTGTTTATAAGTTTAATGACATTACTCATATACTGTTTCAAGAGAATTCGATTCATTGGTTCCACATGTCACCACGGTATATGTGACTGGTGTGGGTAAAGCGCTTGAAGAGAAGCTGAAACCTGAAGAGACAGAGTTTGTTGGAGTGAAGGTGGGGTTTTGATGGAATTTAATTGACTTCATAGTTCATCAGAGTCAGCAATTTTTCATGTCATACTGTGGACAATTCTCGCTTGTCTAAAATTAGCCTCGAAAATTAAAGGAAACCGTAAACTCCTCCTCTCAAAATCTCAATATGAAAGCAACGTACCACACCCAAGGCGTAACCTACTGACCTCGCTCAAGGCAGGGTTGGCCTCGCCTGCGTCGGGGGCGAATCTCGTGTTTGCCATTGGCCGGGGTCCAAAGTTTCTCATTTTTTCGGGAAGGGCCGAGTCCGGGCTTTTCCCGTGATTCTTGGCGTGGTGGATAAAGGCTGTGTTGATTATTCTTATTAAAAAGTTTTTCTGAACTTGTACATTGTGTTGAAATCGAGATCTATTTTAGGTCGGCTTCCAAATGGACTTGTCGGGAATACTCCGCATTGAAAAGGCCGAGGCTGTGATCCAAAGAAAGAGCCAGGGTGTAGTAGAATGTGAGTTGCTTCGCTATATTATGGATGAGGGAAGTCTAGTAGAAGGTTTTTCTCAGAATTGGCTCGATGTAGCCCTTAAAGTGGGTTGTATGATGGCCCTACACATGTGCCGACCTAGCTAGAGTTCACGTAATAAATTTAGTCTGGTGAATGGACTTGGCTGCGACGGTAAACCGCCGCACGCGATTCGAAGCCCCGTTGGCCAGTGATGCCGCCAACACCGCAAAGTCAGTCGCCTGGTTCATGCGTCAGACTGAATCGAATACGGAAACCATAACCTCTGGAGCATTTGCAAAGAGCTCTCCGTTTTGGTCAATGAACGGTTGCGGCGGTCGATCATGGTGTAATATACCTGCTGATAACGATGTTCATACAGAATGGCATGCTTGCTCCCTTCGAACTGCGAAATGCGGAGCTCTCTGTGATTGCTCCAGACCTATCTATTCTTCTTCTTCTTCTTTGCAGCCACATAGAGGGTTTTGTCATAGGCGGAGGAACTAGACCTATCTATCTAGACACGGGCCGTTTCAACCTATAGTTCTCAGTTGGTATTTCTTAGCCCTCGCTACTCATTCCTCTTCCAGTTTTGTGACTTCTAGCTTTTTGGTTTTGATATTTGCATGGTTAATGGAAAGATTTCGTTGTTTCCTATGTAAAAATTGGGTAGTAGGTGTGGTCAGAATTGTGCTCGCATGTGCTTACGTTCCTAGATTCTTTGAAAACATGCTGATTTCATTTATTCTGACCGAGTACGCTTTCGCGACTAGATTACCTCCAAGTGATATGAAAAATGCGCCACGCAATCAGTAGGAGGTGAGAATGCTCGGGGAGAGATGTGCATAGCGCCCTTTCCATACATTTGCCGCTGCGGCATATGTCGCTTCTTGAGCTACGGCGACACCAGCGTTCCAGAATGCAAAGTACTTGGGTGGAAGTTGACAACTGACCTCTATGCGCACGAGAATGTCGGCAAAAGGTTTAGATCGGCATTGTATCCCCGAACAAAACTGGTACCAATGCAGTCAAAAGCGAAAAACGCCGCGATGGCGGCAAAAATGGCCTTGATCTTAATTGCAGTAGCGCGTTTTACCGCATCGATACCATAGTTCGGGAATCCATTGCCAATCTGGGCATTTTTTCGGCCTCCCTATGTGCATAGAGGACAGCTGTCAAGTTCCACTCAATTTCATTGCAAATTTATTTTTCTCTGAATGAAGATGTCTGTATGATAGTCTGTGAGTCTTTTAGCTGATGGTGGTGGCGGTGATAAAAAGTCTGAAGAAAGCGTTTTTTCGTGTGAGTGCATTTTTTGGTGTCCTGGTGTCACATCTGCATGTACTGTTCAGTGACTTCATTGTGTGTCTTTGGTAGTCAGATACTTATGGGTGCTCTGTTTCAACACTACACTACGGCCATCTCGTTCATTCTAGTTCAGTGGAGAAACGTGGCTGCTGCCACTGTTACCCCATTGCCGGTCGGAAACGCCTTGACTGAGGTTGCATCCATAGCTAACGGCCAACGGCATGCGTCAGGATAGCCATTACGTTTTGCCACCTTCTTCGCTTCGAAAGTGGCCTAAAACCAGCATTTTGCTTGTTGAATCACTTCTGCACACCTAAGAAAGTCAAAAGTAGGTTTCTCCGAGCACTGTCGCGGAATATGTTTAGCAATTTTTGCAGTTCTTCTCGCTTTTTTGCTGGCACCTGAGAGCAAACGCACATCTCCATGCTTATTGACTACATTGTATGAATGTTTCTTGACAAGTTTACGTTTTGGAATCCACAAAAATAATCATCTTCCTGACTGTCCTTGGAACAGAACGTGCCTTGAACGTATGAAGGCAGCTGCGTTTTCTACTGGAGTTAGACCTCCTCGATAGAGAAAGTAGATCTGCCCACTTTCAACACGAAGCCGATAGCTTCATAGTGATTGGAATTTTGGTCAATACAGGGAAGGGGCCCCCAGGAAATTATCAAACTTTGGAAAACGTCGATCGCTCTGAAACCTTCGGGATAAAGTTGAGTGATAAGAATGCTGTTGGACTAAAACTTCGACAAGCGAAAAGTCATTGCTTTGAAATATAAGAAAACGTTGTTAGTTCACGAATAGAAGTTATACATACGTAAAAGATGCTTTTTATGGAGAATGAGATTGTCTTGATCGCATTGTGTTACCGTAATTTTTCCCCACTCTGTACAGTCGGCACGTGTCGCATTGGTACTTCTCCTTCCTTACCGCGTGATGGCGCAAACACGGTGCGCGTATGGAAAAAGGGCGATTGTGCAGTTGCTATTTCCACTAAGCAGCTATAGGGTGCACCATAATCGACGGCAAAGTTGTAATTTTCTTCTGAACTTTGCAGGAAAACATCGAGTGCGTTGAAAAGCGGTGAGTTTTCCCCTGCACAGAAACATCAATGTACCCAAAGTCTGTAAATTGGATACAGGCTATAAAACGGCGGAATTCACTTGGTTCTTACGCGTGCTGGTGCGGAGCGGAGGTTAGAGACAGTGAGAGAGCGGGGGCAGACGGAGGCTGAGGCATCGCGCGCGCCGCTCTCGCCTCGAATGATGCGAATTACGACGTTTTATAGAGGGTACATGCAGGAATAACCAGAAAAACTTGACTTTTCTCTACTAATACCATTTTTCTTGTTATTCCTGCGTGTATTTATGCTAAGGACGCTAGGAATATTGATAATGTGTGGTGGAGGGAACATCTACCATTTCTCGGCGTTTTCGGTGTTTTTTCTCCAAAAATTCAGGAAAGTAAGGAAAACATTACAACTTTGCCGTCGATTATGGTGCAGCCTACAGTACGCTTAGTGGGAGCATGTACGTAACCCGCACAATCGCCTTTTTCCATTGCCGTGTACTATGTGTTATAACATACGTGCAGGGAGTTTGTGCCAACGTGCAATAGAGAACTCGAAGTATCAGGGAGATCACTAGTGAGTTGTGCCCCACCAGTGTTTTCGCTGCACCGGCCTCCTATCTGGAGCACGATTTTTTTTGTGATCTCCTGCCCTCGCACGGCTACCTTCAAAGATGATGACTGCCCTGAACCTGCCCCAGTCATACGCGCTCATGCATGCGGCCCCTGTGAAGCCTCAAACCTCGCTCCGTACCCGGCGTTGACAGCGGCGTCGACAACTCCTCGAAGTCCAGATGGACGTGAATCGTTAAAGGCATCGTTCGCGCTGCAAACCCTTTTCCACTTTTTAGGCTCAGTTTCATGAATTATGATTGAGCTAGACCACACCAGTAAACTTTGGTTCGTCAAAAACGTAGGGTTATGAGGGCGGAAAGGGTTAACAGTTAGGAGACCGCGCGCTCCACGGCCAATCCCTTCAGTTGCTTGTATCAAAAGGAGACGAATGGTGCTTAATATCCGCAAACCAGTATAAGAAGTTGTGTCAAGCATAGATATAAAAGCAATAATTAGAAAGAATCCGTTTTTCTTGAAGTAAAACGAAAAAAAATTGAGTTTTTGGCGTGGGTGCGCAGTGTGAACACGCGGTTAAGTTTTAAATATGAGGATCCGACACCAGTTCTCACCAGTCATCTACCACTTTTTCATAGAATGTTGATGCGACCGTCAAACAACATGAAGAACAGTTACGGCATAAAGTCCACATGCAGAAAAACCTTGAAAGTGGCAGTGATGAGGTTTCGAAATAAGGAGAAAACTTCAAAAGTGATTTTGGCGTAAAATTCAAATTAAGTTCTATTGTAAGTTCAGACTGACCTTTCCTTTGCAAATGAAGGTATTCATTAGAACTTTCGTCATTTTCCGTCACTAAAGAGGTCAAGCAACACAACAACGTGGAAAAATAATATACGGTTTTCTGCGCGTACGATGCCTTCAGTACACTCCACTAGAATGAATGAAACAACCATAGAGTGGTGTCCTTTTTTGGGTTCAGGTCCTACCTGGTTTCAGTTGAAGATCTTTAAATTCCGATCAGCGTATTCTACTGCTCCTCTAGCTTCCTTCAGCCTATCCTGGAGGCTACCTCAGACAGTAGCAGGCCCGGAGCGCAACCGGCTCCGCCTCTCCCCGCCCACTGCGACCGAAACGCAGATCAGTTGGTATTCAGGCTTGCGGTGCGTTTCGGTTGCGATTGCAACCTGCAGTGCGTTCAGGTTGCTCCCCGGACCACATGCGTTTACTGACGCGCGCATTTCGAAATTAGATGAATCGATTGAAACAAGGAAGAGCATCTGGGCTTCCTGCGATTTTTTGAGTGGAATTCTCACTGTTTCTCTTGTGCGGCTTGTAATTGATTTCCTCTGCTACATTTGCGCTCAATATTCGACCATCCTAAAATTCATTAAATTCTTCATTGTTGTGCAATATTTAGAGTGTCTTAAAAAGATTAAACGTTAACATGACCTTCCGAACGCATTTTGCAAATATTAATGGAGGAAGTTTTTTAAATTTTTTTTTAATCATTTCGAAAAAAAAAGAAAAACGAATCGCTCGCATTCTTGCATTTAGTCATCCACTCCGAAAAATCAAAATGTCCTAAATCGGAAAAATTTGATTCGGGAGGATTATTTGAATTTAATACGCATTTTGAGTGTTCTAAAATACGATATTCAGCTTATCCTCTGTTTCTGTACGGTATTTATTTCCATTCATCGCGTGCGTCGGCGCGCGTACGCTGCGTATCCTTCTCCATTCACTTTCTCGCTGTCTCTACCCTCGCTCCGCATAGGCGCGCGAGGGAACAGAATAATTTAGGCGCGGAACCAGAGGATACTTATCCGGTCGCTCTAATTTAGGCATCGATTTCCTATGCTTAGTTGGTTGATTCCAGGATGAAATTGCATACAATGGAAATCAGAAGATTAATGGGTGAAGGTGTGAGGGAAATTGTGACGGAATCAAAATTCTAAGCAGGGGAAAGTGTCTTAAGCTTAGGTATCAGCACTAGCTCAGAAAAAGGACAATTAAGGGTCACATTAATTTAAGCAAATTCAGTAGGGTGGGGTAATTCAGTGAATGTGTGGAAATCGCTGGATTCTTTCTTGAAAAATCAATTAGCTAAAATGGGTGCGATAGTCGATCAGCGAAGCGTGTGAAATACGTCGAGGTATCGATTTTCACAGCTGCGTTGCTAAAATCGGTTTATAGAAAGCGCCTGGGGCGCAACCGTCTACGTTGGATGATGTACTATGACGTCATCAGCCGACAGTTGCGCTCTGGGCGCTGCGTGAATCGATTTCGTCGGTAGGACCCGGAGCGCAACGTATGCGGCCTGGATCGCAATATATGTGGCCCGGAACTTGCCAAATTTGTCACCCTGAGCGCAACATGGACGCGGCTTCGGGTGCATTCGGGGTGGGCTCAGGGCCTGCTATCGTCTGAGATGGTACTTCTCATTTTCGTGCTGTTCACGATCTATCTCTTGAGGCTATCCTCAGCCTAACCTTCTCATAAATTTGATAGTCAAAAGTTTTCAAATGAAAGTAGGTGGAATGAATCCAATTATTTATTTTGCCGTTGCTGTTCATCAATCCCAGTGCTGCTGTGTAATGAAAAAAATCCATTTTTTCACTTGCATATTTCAGCAATCACAAAAACGATTACTGGATTCTTCTCATCGAAGACTGAGGAGGGAGTGCCAATAGATGCTGATGAACGGAAGGATGACGATACTGTGGAGCTGCCGTCCAGTGAAGAGAAGACGGACGCAGTCGAAGAGAACTCGGCCACCACGGAAGAACAGCCAGCTGAAGAGGGCGCAGAGAAGAAATCAGACGAGAAAATCGAAGAGACCAAGGAAGAAAAGACTGAAGATAAGAAGAGCGGAAAGGAAGAGGAGGGTGAGAAGAAGGCCGAGACCGAAGGGAAAGCTGATGCTGACACCGCGGCTCAGGCTGAGAAGGTATTCATATTTTCTGAGTTACTAGGACTCCAAAGACCTAGGGTTACCCCTCGAAAGTTGAAAAATGGGGTTCAAAATAGTGTTGAGAATTCCAAGGTACCCCTAAACTAGGTGAAGGTGCTGTTGATCTCGAGCAAAGTCCGCGGTCAACTCTGGCTTATAGCGGTTTGGTGGACGATTGGCCATGTGCTCCGTGTAGAGCACCGCGTTGATCAGGTTCACGAAAGGCACAAAGTGTAAGGTGCCTATCCCATAATGGATACAGTCTCAGAATATCGTTCCGCGCTCCGCGGTGCGAAAACTGCATTCCGAGCTACCCACACTTTCGTAAATCGGGGCCTTACCCCGTTTCGGGCGAGCCGCTAACCCCTCGTTTGCTGCCCGCCACCCGCATGATGAAGCTCGGCCAGCCGCTGCAGCGGATCCATCCCTCAGAACCTCGGTAGGCGCTGCCCGCCGCATAATCTGGCATCGCGCGGAACCTGCATAGCGACTTCGTGCGACCAGCTGGAGCAACAAAAAGTCGCACGGTATAGGATAACCAGACAGCTCGGTCTAACGTTCTGAGGTGGGGCTTTTGCTGCGCAGTGCGGCAGGGCTTGTCTCCATACTGCAGACCGGGACATTAATCATGTACTTATTGTGAAAGGGCCCACCCCTGTTCAAGGGTTGGGGCCTAAAACGTCCCGCTCATTTTCGGCACGCGCTACCGAAACAGGCCGACTTGCCTCAACCATGACGAAGCGGGTCTGGCAAAGGTTCTGGCTCTTGTGCAATAGGAGCTGATACGATAACGACATGGCTGTGACAAAGGTTGATCGCTTTTGCGTGCTTGTTGTCTGGAAACGCCCATTTCGCAGCTGCACGTGCTTTCAACAGCGCCACGTGCTGCTACGAGAGATTTGTTCAACTTGAAGAGGTAGGCGAGTTCACTGCGAATTGTGCTCGAGGTCTACTCCATCAGTGCGTGAATAGACGAAGGTTGGACGGACAAAAAGGGAAACTCTAGTCGTCTAGAGAAGAGCATAGATGGCTCGCGGTGAAATGACATTCAACGTCGAATGAGCATCCATGGTCCAACTGAGAATGAAAATTGAAAAAAAGGGCAGGATCACATTTTTTTGAAAACCTGCGATGCTGTCCATAGATTGGAAAGAAGTTGTGACATTTCCAGTTGGTCTGAATCTCATATATGTACATGTGGTCAGTACGCTTTGACAGAGGTCTGGCACCACTGTAAGGCCCGATTTCTATGTATTTAAGGCGAAATTTCAAAAAATTCCTTTAGAAAAACGTTACTTACGACGCGAACAAAAAGAGCAAAATCCCAGAGGTTGTGCGGGTTGCCCTCAAAACGAAGGAGACGTACACGACAGCACATATAATGAGCAAGGAGGATGTGGCGAGTGCGAAGAAAATGTCAGTTATCTGTTCTGCTATTACCCTATACCTTCAAATTGTTGCTAAAGGCAGTATTTGCGATAGAAACTGTCCTGAAGTTCTCGCCGGAAATCAGAGGTACCGGGGCTCGTTGCAGCATAGTTCATTTTTGGCCATTCTTTTGCCATTATTGTTGCAATGAACCCCGGTACATTCCATTTCCGGTGAAAACTTGAAAATCGTTCGTACCGTGAGCACTGCTTTAAACATTAATGTGAATCTGAATATCCGTCATTAATCTCTATGAATTTTAGCCTGGAGTTATTCGAGAAGCGTGAGCGGCATGCTCGCGAGCGTGCAGCGGCGGAGAATGAGTTAGAATCGTATGCGTTTGAAGCGAGTCAGATGGTCGAGGAAGAAAGTTTTGTCAAGCATTCGACGGAAGAGGAAAGGAAAAAGTTGCTTGAAGAGGTGCGGTGCCGTTAATGTTCGTAGTAGACTTGGGACCGAATCGAATAATTATTCGAATAATATTCGAATATTCGAGTATTCGAATATTCGATTCATTCGGGAATTCCAATTTTAGTGTTTATTCGAATATTCGATTTATTCGGGAATTTAAAATTTGGATTTATTCGAATATTCGATTTATTCGAGGATTGAAATTTTGGATTTATTCGAATATTCGATTTATTCGAGAATTGAATTTTTGGATTTATTCGAATATTCGATTTATTCGAAAATTTAAATTTTGGATTTATTCGAATATTCGATTTATTCGGGATTTTCAATTTTGGATTTATTCGAATATTCGATTTTTTCGAGAATTTCAATTTTCGATTTATTCGAATATTCGATTTATTCGAGAATTTAAAATTTGGATTTATTCGAATATTCGGAAAAAAAGTGCCTCACATTCGAATTAGACAAGACCTATTTCCTTTGAAACAGAAACCCTTCAAAGAATCTTTTCGCAAATTGAGCTATCCATTTTTGTGAGTAACAGTAGCTGTTCGTTCTTGTGTGCAGGTCTCCCGTTGCGCGCTGTACACAAGCACCAACGCATATTGATTAGGGGCGGTGCTATCCGAAGTTGCCGCAACAGGCCGGACTGGAACTCAGAAAAATCAAAACAAGTTACTTGTAATATAACTGTAACTTACTTGAATGTCTCAAGTAACTTACATTTATATTACATGTAACATACATTTATGTTACATGCAACTTAAATTTATATTACGTGTAAGTTACACTTATGTTACATGTAACTTTACATTTATATTTTCATTATGAAGGCCATAACGTGACGCAGACGACACGCGACGCAGAGAGCGTGTTCCAGACCACAAACTACGCGAAAAAATGCTGTGCAGGGCCTCCCATGCTGTTGTGGGGTCAAGTACCTCAAACTTGGGTAATTGAACCAATAGCGACGCCAGTCGTGAGCCTGACCCCGCGAGTGCGTCGTACATTTCCCTTGGAAAATCTTCTTGGTCGATTTAAGTTACTTGCGACTTATATTGGGCCGTTTGAGTTACATGGAACATATCGGAGGCGCACTGCACTCCAGTATCCTCTCAGAAATCGAAAACAAGTTACTTGTAACATATCTAAGCTGATGTAAGTTACCTGCGACTTATCTCAAGCCATTTAAGTTGGGGCCTCCTAAACAGGCAGCAGCGACCGTTTATCCCATCGTTTTTAGCACTGAATACGCAGGAAGTTGGCAAGTTGAAACTTGTTGAAGCTCGCAGAGCATTTTTACTGGCAAAACAATGAGATGGAACACGTATGGATAAACAGTCGCTGGTGCCTGTTTAGGTTTTCTCATTTAAGTTACATGCAACATGTCGACAGGAAACCGCTGGCAATTCGCCTCCAATATGTTACATGTAACTTAAATGGCACAATAAAAGTCGCAAGTAACTTACATCGGCTTAGATATGTTACAAGTAACTTGTTTTCGGGTTTTCATGTTACAAGTAACTTGTTTTCATTTTTCTGAGTAGCCGTCGCCCATTGGCGCTGGGCCGCCTCCACGAAATCAATAGTGTGTTCTCCTGCTCCCATTATTTTAGGCTTTCGCCGCCGTAATGGTGGATAGAGGGTATCCACGAAAGTGTGGCTGCCCCCTGTCCCCCATTGTGGGAGCTAGTTAGGCCAATCTCCTCCGATTTTCAACCCCTCCGTCACTGGTCTCCTTTCTTTGAATTTCGTAATTGATTCTGTATACACATATACGAAACGCAAATATAAGAATCCTACTATATATATTTTGGTAAATTTGTGTGTGCGTGTGTGTGTATGTATGTATGTATGTGTGCGTTTCTCTGTGTATTTGTTCGACCGTTTATTCTGCTTGACTTTCAAGACGGGCGACCTTACGGGTACAGGCTCAAGAGCGTACAGAACGCCGCAGAAAGTGTGTGGGACCCAAGTGGGAGTGCGCAGGACGCCGAAGAAAGTGGGCGGGACCCAAGTGGGAGTGCTCAGGACGCCATAGAAAATGTGCGGGACCCAAGTAGGAGTGCTCAGAACGCCGTAGAAAGTGTGCGGGACCTAAGGTAGAGGGCGCCGGACGTCGTAGACAGTGTGCGGGACCCAAAGTAGAGTGCGCCGGACGTCGTAGACAGTGTGCGGGACCCAAGGTAGAGTGCGCAGGACGCCGTAGACAGTGTGCGGGACCCAAGTGGGAGTGCGCAGGACGCAATAGAAAGTGTGCGGTACCCAAGGTAGAGTGCGCCGGACGCCGTAGAATGTGTGCGGGACCCAAGTGGGAGTGCGCCGGACGTCATAGAAAGTGTGTGGGACCCAAACGGGGGTGCGCCAGACGCTGTAGAGAGTAAGCGGGACTCAAGTGGGTGAGCGCAGGACTTCAAAGTCGTTTTGTGCGTCTATTAGAGAGTGTATACCAACCCTTTCCTGACGTCACCTCCCCCTTAACCACTCATTTCAACTGCTTAGGTGTTTATAGGCACTAACCTGCCTAAATCGGGTTTATATACGATGGAAATGTGAGTTAATCAAAATATGCATCCAGAAAACACAAACATCATTATACTTCATTTGGTAATGAAGGTAGCAGGGTGTCGGTTGGTCATGGAGGCTTTTACTAAATCTCAAACAGCGGTTGTCTTTATCATAACAGAAATGAATATAACTGAAAGGGTCGGTGTGCAACTGCATAAGAATGGAGGTTAGCCGGGGGTCATATTCGTCAACAGCCCGCGGAGGGAATGCGAAGGGAAGCGGAAGGGATGATACCGCGAGCGGCAGAGGAACAGATCAACCCATATTACGCTATGTAAGATTAAAATGCGAACTGTGTTACGTATCGATACGACTGCGAAAACATAAAGATTTCATCGCGAAGCGACCTTTCTCCAGCGAAGCGATGCGAAAAATTCCGGCGGTCGCGGGTGAAGCCAAGGGAGGCGAGAGGTGGCCGTGGAGCGCGCGTTTTGTATTGAGATTTTACCTCATTTACCCTTCGACTATCCGGCGGGTCGATGGCGAATACAGCTCCGGGTTTGCAAGGCTTGAAATGCTTTGTAATTTCTGATTGCTCGACTTTTGTCGTCGAAACCACCTCATGGGCCGGTGCAACCGGACTCCAGCGGCAGAGGCCGGCGATAGCCGGCAAGCGTGAGAACTTCTCAACGCCATCTCACATAGAATCAGCGGATTTCGATTCATTCGTCTTATACTCAAGATGCCGGCGAAGCCAGCAAATGGGCCGGCGTAGCCGGACCCAGCGGCAGAGGCCGGCGTCAGCCGCCCGACGCCGCTGGTTAAACATGAGAAGCGAAGACAAGTTATGCAAGTCAAACTCATATTCTGCGGAAATTTCTCTCGCCGCGCTTTTCTCCTCTTCTTTTCGAATATTCTGCTATCTTGATGCTCATCACCTTTTCGAAGTAATTTGCTTTGGGGCAATATGTGTATCGTCGATCACTGGGCGAGAGATAGCCGCGACGCAGCGATCTAACGTGATATTCCTTGATCGATGTTCATGACTATCATTACCTCCTCGCTTGCGTGCGTGCCACGTGTGTTCGTCGCGGCGATCTCTCAACCACCATCGGCATGGAATTCGCATTCAGCACCCCGAATTACCTCCGCATAGCAATTTTGAGTCAAATCCGAGACTTTAACCAAACTACCGCATACCCACCGTAATCTACCGCAAGCTGTCTAAAAATCGATATACTGCATCAGATACGCGTTGATCACTACAAATAACCCTCAAAGAAACAATTTGAGCAACATCGTAGCGCCCCGGAAAACGTCAAAAGTCGCATTTCGCCATCAAATTTCCCTCCCGATGAGAAGCTTTGAACGAATTTAGTCGACAATCGGCAAAGAAACCTCAGCTTCGTGATCAGCACCCCAAACAACCCCCCGCACCACCACCACCACCACCTCTAGGGGAATTTAAGGTCAAATCTGGAATGTTTTTCTTCAACGCTTTCTGAAGCCCTACTTGATTTAGGTTAACGCTCAACCGAAAATTGGTACATGTGGGAAATGGCATCACTTCGTGGAAGCTCTGGAAAAAGTGCTTTTGCCCACGCTTTGTCCAGGGGGTTGTTTTGTGCGCTGAACACGATTGACCGTTTTCAGCATCTCGAAAGATCAGTATGCGTTTTTGGATGGTACAATAGGTATGCGAAACGGGAGAATGCCTATTACGATTTTTTTCAGAGTGACTAGGCAGCTGTGAAGGGCATATTCGGGCCCTACGTTCAAAGTGGTTCTAGAAAAGTACAGCTTATGTGGGACTGCCACTCTGGCTATTAGTAGTTTCCTTGTTAGTGTTCCCCGTCTTGAAGGTAGTTCACGATAAAAACAGTCTCCTAGTTTCTTCGGAAGTCGAAGTTCCGGGGTGATATTGACCTTGATTTCGAAATGTCGAATATTCTTCGAATATTCGAATAGGATTCGAATATTCGAGTAGTTGGTGGACTTTTCGAATATATTCATTTATTCGGGAATTTTGAAAACGCCTTATTCGAATGTATTTATTCATTCGGAAATTTTGAAAAGGCTTTATTCGAATGTATTCATTTATTCGGGATTTTTTAAAAGGCATTATTCGAATGTATTCATTCATTCGGGAATTTTGAAAACGCCTTATTCGAATATATTCATTTATTCGGGAATTTTGAAAACGCCTTATTCGAATATATCAATTTATTCGAGATTTTTTAAAATGCATTATTCGAATGTATTCATTTATTCGGGATTTTTTTAAAGGCATTATTCGAATGTATTCATTCATTCGGAATTTTTGAAATAGCCGTATTCGAATTATTCATTCATTCGAAAACTCGGGTCGAATGCCCATGTATAGTTCGTAGTATTGTTTTGATATACACATTTTTGGATTCTATGGGAGCTTGATATAATCATATTGTTGAAGTCGAAGCGCATAAGGACTTGGCTGGAAGACGAGACGAATCTGGAGACGAAAACGGTCGAATTCACAAAGAACCTCAACGTGTTGAAGGCTCTGGTGCGGCCGGTGAAGAAGAGAATGGAAGAGGGAAGAGTGAGTTTTCTTGAATATTTTGTTAGGGAAACTGGTCAGAGGTTGCCTCCGTGACTGCGTTTGCTGCATCCCAACCTTCTACGCTTTTCGTTCGAAAGCGAGACGGATTCTGGGAGTTTTAGATGATGTGTCTGATCAGGCCTAGGCTAAGTCTCGCTTGACAAGTGTGCAGGTTGGGAGAAACTAGCTGTTACATCCGTGTAAGGATAAGGACGGCACGTGGACTCAGACACTCGTCATTGGGTTCCGCGAGACCGCTGTCGTATAAAAACCGAAATAGTTGTCCCTAAACATCGCTCTTCGGCGCTTAACGCCTGGTTTTCTCCGAAACACCCTCTGTTTCTTCCGAAGTACCCGGAGTTTGCCCCGAGACAAGCAGAAACAACGGCGGTCTGGCGAAACGCAACTACGAGTGTCTGAGGATGGCACAAAACGAGTAGAGGATTGTCACTTTGTCGTAGGCACTCGTGAGCTGCTCCCTGGAGCAGCTGTCTCAAGATGGCTGTCATTAAATGCACCTTCACGCGAATTATAGATTGACTCATGGTCTGAAAGACTTGCACCAAATATAGGCCAATTAATCTTGCAATGTCCGTCTGTGATTTTTTCGACCAATTGTAGTATACGATTCAAAAGCTCAATTTCTTTCCTGTCCAAGAGCGTTTATCGATACTCGAAAATACGGCCTGCTTCGAATTTCGCAACAGGCTATGAGGCTTAGTAACTCAAAAGTTTTCTATTGTTCCCCATTCTCTTAGTACTATCTATCAGGGCTTTTTCCGAACACCCTAAATGCAGTGTTTACGATAAATTTCGTCTTCGAGTTTTCAGCGTGAATCATTACGCTGCCAGATGCTGGAGGGATAGTGCCGAAGAAAGCAGCGAAAACAGGCCAGAAATCGATATAAACTGCTCTGAAAGTTATCCCCGTACGCCTGCTTATCCCGATCCGCCCCCGTTCTGACGAGCTTGTGACGAGCCGCGGACGTCTTCGATGGCAAATTGTTGCGCAACTCCGCCTCGTCCATATTGTTCGATTCGCGCACATTCCGCCAGTATCGCGCGTTTGCGGAAACTAGCAAGGTGCGTAAACTCGTCCGCTCCCTGATCGCTCCGCTATCTCAGCCTATTCTGAGCGCTTTTCTTCGCTCTTTCTTCACTACATATTCGTTATGTCACGGCCAAACAACCCCGTTTTAAAGTCGAACTCGAATGTGATATTCATCGTGAACACTAGATTATGTAGAACCAGAAGTCGTTAATAGAGATTTTTCAAAATTCTGCAAATCCTGCGACTTTTGTTAGCTTTTTTTCCAGAAATGATGAATTTTATCTTTTTTTTGTTTAGTGACTTTCAAGCGTGCAACTTCATAGTTAAGTTAAGCGAATAGCGTCTTGGCTACTAATATTTATTTTGTTAATTATCGACCGCTTTTTTCAAAAGTTGGTTTTGAAAAAACATTTTTTTTACTTTTGAAAAAAGTGGTCGATAATTGACGAAATGAATGTCTCAGGTGAGACTCTATCCATAAAACTCAAATATCAAGTCCGATGCGCTGAAGGTTTGAATAATGATTATACGAAAAAGCCATTTGTAATAATTCACGAAAAAGGCAAATTTCCGTCCAGTAATGCTGTGAACCCGTTTTGGTTGTATGATCTCGTTTTAACAGAGTTAAAATCAAATGTTCCATGAACTGAAAGGGCCCTAGAAAGAAGAGAATGATGGGCATCCAGCGATTATCGGTACCTGAAGCTTCATCTACATTTCGAAGTGAGATTCACTGCAGGTCGAGTTTTAGGCGGCGTTCAGAGTTCATCCGCGACGCGACGCTTCATCACTAGTTGTTCATAGTGAAGAGGCACAATACATTCTATATGATGCACGATTTTCATTCGCGTTTGCGTGACATTGATGCCTGCACGTGTCTTGCAATGCAAGGCGACGCGATGGGCGTCGCGCTAATGGTAAGCTCGTGGCTGGTTTTCTTTCCTGTATTTCCATCAGAACAATTAAATCTAACCATGAAAGCAATAAAATAAGCACTTAAAAATAAATAAACATGACCACTTGCACTTGAACAAACACAAAAAAACTGTTGCTAGTGCTACTAAATCATAGCTGTTGCTTGTTTGTGCGAAATCGCATACGTACGCAATCGCGCCAAGTCGCCTAGCGCTCACACTTGATTTCCTGCGTGACGCGATTTTCGCGAAATCTCACCGTCGCGTCGCGAAATTTCTGAACGACGTCTGATATAATAGTAGCGATAAATGGTACTTGAGAGATTTTAATTTTATTGAAAGATCACCGACGGCTTTATGAAAGTTTGCTGACCAAGATTTTGGGTTAATTTCATAGAACTCGTAAATGCAGCGATTTGACCCTTGTAACGTTGTATAAAACGGTTTTTTGGTGGTTTCTAAGAGTGCTGCGTCGAAAAAACTGTGTCAAACCAATGAAAATTGTAGAGATTTGTACCAATCTTCATTGAAACATGTACTTGTAGACATTGATGCCTGCATTGAACAATTTGGAGTCGATGCTGAACTCGTCGCGCGTCATGGCTGGTATGGGAGGAGACGATGAGAAGTCGCTGTTCAACAAGGTTAGCATTGAACTTCTGTGCCTTCGGCGTGTACTAAGACACTAGGTTGTCGAGCGCTCTCACTTCCTTATCTCACCCTTCTAGTCCGACGCCGATGCATTCTCCAAGAAGCTTGACAGATTGGCTACGTGGCTTGAAGAGAAGAAGGCAAAACAATCGAAACTACAGCCTCATGAGGACCCGGCTGTGCTGACGAGTGAAGTGACTTCGAAGGTAGGGTTGCTATTCGGTTGAAACGAAAGTTTCGCTTCACTCGACTTTGACGATTTTTAAACCTTTCAGCGTTGGTCTTTCGGCTGAGTGCGATGTACCGATCGAAAGCACAAACTTTTTTCTCGATCTAACGCTGTCTTTCACTTAGGCTAGAGCCTGCTCATTTGGGAAATATTTGCTATAATTCAGTGGTAATCTTCAGTACTGAGCATCTTTGTGTGCTTCTATTCATTTTGAAGTGAATCATCAACTGAAGTTGCAA
Source organism: Aplectana chamaeleonis (assembly GCA_029168955.1). Taxonomy (NCBI): domain Eukaryota; kingdom Metazoa; phylum Nematoda; class Chromadorea; order Rhabditida; family Cosmocercidae; genus Aplectana; species Aplectana chamaeleonis. The sequence goes on from JAPDOI010001538.1 coordinate 23,368, forward strand.
AATCCGCTAAAAATCATCAATTACGCTGCGTCGAAATTTTCTTTAAATGCTATCATTTAGTTCTAAGGTGGTTAAACTATCCTGTTAACGTACAGGTTTGATGGTTCACCTCAAATTAGAAAGAAGCACTCAAAGATGCTCAGTACTGAAGATTACCTCTGAATTATGCAATATATTTCGCAAATGAGTAGGCTTTGGTTAGGTAGGAAAAATTCTTCTACTTTTGATAGGTATATCGCACTTGGCCGAAAGACCAACGCTGAAAGGTTTAAAATTCGTCAAAGTCAAATATCGGGAAGCTTCCGCTCTAACCTAATATTCTGGCTCGGTTTGAACATTTCTGTAGCGTTATCACTCTCATGCTCACTGAGATCGATTTTAGCTGAAGGCTCTGGACCGTGAGCTGAACGCTTTCATGAAGAAGATGAAGCAGACGAGGATCAAGGATGTGGAGGACCTGATAAAGAAGGATAAGGAGAAGTCAGCGAAGGATGAGAAAGCAGAAACAGGTGGCGCCAAAGAGACTGGAAAGTCGATTGGGAAGGAAAACAAGACGGATGAGAAAGCTGAAAGTCAAGAGGAGTCGGCTAATGAAACAGAGAAGAAGGCCGAAAAGGTCGAGCTATAGTTTTGTTCTAGGTGAATGTCCTTTAGTGATTTCTGTGGGTAATTAACGCTGAATGATGCCTATGTGGTGTCAGCAGTACTGGGATATACAGGTAATAATAATTAGTGATTTACAAGTTTTCCTGATAACATCATCATTGTGATCATCATCTCAGTACCAATAAGAGCTGCATGCAACTTGTGGACGGTTTCTGAATTTCTGTGATTGTCTGTTTTTGTTGGCGTTCATAGTTGTGTGTGTGTGCAATGATTTAGTGATCTTGAGAATTTATTTATTACCGTTTTAAGGTCATACACTATTTATTATTGTTTTCGTTTCTCTTCCTTTCATAAATATTGTTTTGGAAGAACTACCGGGTCAATACGTACATACATTGATATATCTGTACAACGAGGTATGGACTACTGTTCAAGTAGCGAGTTGTGGTCGTAGACGGTCTTGCTGGGATAGGCCCAGTAGTAGGCTTGACTCCGAGGTTGAGGTTGCTGTAGGGATTGTGGCCAGTACCACTGTGAAGATGACGGCTGTACGTCCTGATATTGATATGATGAGTAAGGATAGCGTTGCTGTTGATAGGTGGGCCAGTAGTACTGCCTGCTGGAGTCGTACTCATATTCCTGAGAATATGGATTCATAGGAAGGAAGCTCAGCTGAGTTGATTGGTAGGGTCGCTGAGATAGGGGGAGGTACTGAGTTTGAGCTCCGGCCAGCCGGCTCACAGGTTGCGCCGGAAGGAATTGTGTATCTGAGATAGTGTTGTCTATGAGTTGATTCGATGTCGGAAGAGGATTCTGGTTCAGTCCAGGCTGGGCAGGTAATGTGGAGGGTTCCGCCAGTAGAGCTTGTTGAATTTGCTCCTGGGTTGGTGGCTGTATTAGCGTGAATGGAACCAGAGTGTGACCAAAGAAGCGTCGTAGTAGGTTGGTCAGGCGCTGAAATCAAATAACATATGTTATGTAGAGACACAGAACAAAAAATCGTTAAATTAAGCTGGCTTTTTCGAGCCGAGGTAGGGGAGGTTTTTTTCAAGACCGGGTGGAAACATACTGTCGTTCTCTGGGCCGAATTACGGTGGGCGACTACGGCTGTTGCATCATGCGGCGCGTGATAATCGTGCTGGGAGAAGGGTGGATCGTGCTGGGACCAAGTGGTCCCAGCACGATCAACACGTGTCGCATGATGCAATAGCCGTAGTCCGCAAATGCGGACCGGAATTCGGTCCGTAGAACAGCAGTACCACGTGCTACTTATACTGGTAAGTTTCGCGTCACCTAGAAAGTTTTGTCGGGCGGATCATATTTGTACCCTATTGGTTGTTATGGATAGGTTACTTCGTGGAATGTCCAACGCCATTCGTGCCATGTGGATGATACCGGATCCGTGGAAGCATGCGATCATCGTACCTACTTCACAAGAAGTTATCCGTCACGGACCCCAAGAACTTCATATGAATTTCTCTACTGCGTGTCACGTATAAGATTTTGGAACGTATCATTCTCGAGCGAGTCATCAAACGACGTGAAGAAAGGATCAGAGTGGAGCAAGCCGGTTTTCGACCAGGAAGATCGACCATCGACCAAGTGTTCGTCGTGAGAAGAGTAATTGAATCGTGGCAGCGACATTCAAAGCCATTTCAGCTTGCTTTTTTGGACTTTGAATTCGCAGTCGACTCTCCTCATGGTGATCGGTTGGTCAACGTTCTGCGAACCGATGGAATCCCGGAAAAGTATGTTTGACTAATCGAGGACATGAACAAAGTGACAACAGCAGCAGTTCATACGCCTGTCGGATTTGCGTCAGCTTTGGAGATGAAAACAGGGGTAAGGCAAGGAGCTGTAGTAGTTTCCTGCGGACGTGATGCTAACACCATCAGGACGCTCCCTTGTCGACCTGGAGTACGCCGTCGACATTGTGTTATTCGCTGAAAACAACGTAAAGCTCCAAACGATTGTGAACCTCGTTTCGAAGTATGCCGAAGCTTATGGACTTCGTCCCGACAAATGAGAGCAGATGTGGGTCTCTACAGGCTATAAAACGGCGAAATTCACTTGGTTACTGCGCGTGCAGGTGTGGAGCGGAGGTTAGAGACAGTGAGAGAGCGTAGGGCAGACGGAGGCCGAGGCGTCGCGCGCGCCGCTCGCGCCTCGAGTGATGTGAATTTCGACGTTTTATAGAGGGTAAGAGGCCTTAAACGGGAGTTTGTGTGGACGGACAACGTGTCGAACCTGTGAATGATTTCTTTTATTTGGAAGGGCCACCTCTGCGTTACGACCTCCCGGTTCAATGTCAGTGGCACACGAATGTTAAATTTTTTTGCTTTTGTGATCTGTGTAAAGTCTATCCGATTGAGACTGCCCGCCCTTGCGGTTGGGGTACACGTCGAAAAGCCGTCGCAACTAACATTTTTTGGGCAAGTCAACACACAGCTGCAAACATCTGACTGGGATATTACTCAGTATTCATCCAGGACTCCTGCTAATCGGTTCATGGGTCCGATAAATGCCTTCGCGACGGCCGCTAGACCCGCACGCCGACCGCGTGAGCGGACAGTCTCGTTCGGATCGACTTTAATTTGCTCGACGCTTTCGGTGGACTGTAGATGAATAGCGTATTGGAGCAACTCATCATTGTGTTTAGAAACATCTCAATTTGATTTTTAGTCTTGTCCCAGGAAAAAATGAGCCCAAACGAGCGAAGACTTATTTGTCGACCCTCTGCTCCCATGCCTTCCAAAAATTTGGAGCTGAAATGCGAACATTCTCCTTTCTGAATAGTTTGTCAACTTTGCTGGACATTGTTTCCAGGTAGAGACAGTCGGGTGTTGTACTGATTCGTCATTGCTCAATCTGTAAGAACTCACCTCTTTGAGCCTCTCGTACTTTATACGCATCTTCTTCTCCAACAAGAGAATTATGTCGTCGAACTGAAAAGAGTTGAACCGATAATTCAAGAAAGGTACGAAAACAAGCCTCGGAATGTGTTACTTCAGTGTGAGAGAGTTCTCGGAAATCGAAGTTCTTCAAGAAAAGAAAAAAATGTAAGAGTTATGAGCAAGGGATACCACGAGAGTTACACCTTCCACAATATGCTCACTACTTTTAATACAATACCGCCCGCGACTTTGGGAAAAACGGCGTTTTCGGCGCTTTTTTCCGCCGCAAACCGCCGCTTTGTCATAACTTCGTTCAAAGTGGTCCGTTTGGGTTGCTAGTGGCATATTTAGAATCAGTATCGAGAGCTCTTCATTTTGAGCTCACACATGTCTTACCCTGCAAACAAGGCATATAGGGTTAACAGAATCAATCGAGTGTACGAAAACTGAAGCTAGATATCAGACTGGTGCTAATACTTGACTCCATATCGACCGTTAATATCAAGGACGAGTCATACACAAGTATGTGAGACCAATTTAGGGAGGTTTCGATAGTGAAAATTAATGTTTTTTTAGCCGTTTCCTCGCCCCTGCAGACACAGTCATCGTCCTTCGCTCGAGCTCAAATTGCCCGCGATCTCAATTGAGCTCAGTGTAGACTTTTCTGAAACAGAAACAACCTGTCTGAAGGCATTTCCCGCCTAGCGCCACCTCGGTGAATTTGGCTTTGAAAAACGTCGAAGACCACTGACGTCACTTTCTCAGCTCAAACAGGACCAATCGACCTGAGACTCAGCCTACAACTTTACTTTCTGATCCTTCTTCGAATAAACACTGCGGCAGCCCAATCCGGAAAACTCGATTTTTCACAACCCTAAGAAATGACAGCGCTTTTTAGCCGTTTTGTCGCTGCGGCTACACCCTCGTCTTCTCTAGCTCTGGCGCAAAAGGTACGGGATTTCAACTGCGCTCAGGACAGACTCCCTTAAAACAGAAACAACAGCTCTGGAGGCATCCCCCCATAGCTCTTTCTCTTTTGAACCCAGAAGTCCGCGCGAGCGTGTGAGATAAGCCGCGTGTGGCTTAGTCTTAATGTTGACTGATGTGTGATATATTTGAATTGAGTGGCCACTAATACACGACTGAGAAGATAAATCGCGCGGAGCGTTGTTGCATAAGCTAGACCGCGCCGCGTTGCGCTGCAGCGCAGCGGTCCGAAAAAGCAGAGAACTGGGGTTCGAAAAAGGAAAAAAAACGAAGAAATGCTTCTTTTTGGACCCAGCAGTCCGCACTAGCGGTGGCGTCGCGTTCGCAAGAAGCCGCCCGCGACTCAGCTACTACGATAAAACAGGCCTTTGCGAGATTTCAGCCACTTATGTTATTTCTCACAATGGTTCAGAAGGATTACAAATAGAATTCTATCTAAGCCTGAATGATTCCATTTGCGTGGCTCATAAATGCCTGTGAATGACTCATCGCGTGTAGTGGAATTGCAGGACATCGACCGTAGCGTGTGATGCAACGCGGCAGTCAGATGGATGAAATGATTTGGGAACCACCCTTACACTACACTTCATTAAATTCGAGCCCTCGATATCTAGCAATCAGACCACCCATAAGTTTCAATCCTCTCCGATCCAGTTCTTGTCCTTCGTAACCTAAGGACCATCCATATTTCCAAATCCCTTCTACCGATTCTATGGCATCTCGTCCCCGACTACGCATTGCACTACTGGATCGTCGCGAGAGGGGTTAGAGTGAGACTACCGGGGCACGCGATCAGGGTGGCCTGCGTACCTGCTTCTCTGCCGCCCTCAAATGGTATGTGTAAGCGCGAATCAGAATCGTGCCAGAAATGGGAATTCAACGCATTGATAGAGTGGATGAGTGAGATTCAGCGATGGAAAACCTTATTTTCGCTTTTTTAGAACACTGGGAATTGATGAACAATTCGCATAAACCTTTTGAAGATCTGCGAATGAATGAAATTTATTAAATCATCCTTTTTTAACTGTCGAATGAATGAGTGCGGATTCGTTTTTATAATAATTTTCAAAGTGATTTCGAGTGTGTCTCTCTAAAATTTTTGAAAGAATGAAAAATCCAAGAAACTGTTATCAATTCGATTAGAATGAATCTTTGGGAATTTATTTCAATACTTGGAAACAGATTTCCCAAGAGGTTGTGAACCATATAGAAGATAAATAAGCAATTATTTCCGTGTTTGAATATTCGAAAGCCATGACCATATTGTCCAACATTCGAAAAATCGCAAATTTCGACTTTTCGAACAGGACGAATATTAGGAAAGACTGAATATTTTGATTACCGATTGAATCGAATATGTGAATGAATCAAAACTGATTCTTCCAAATGAATCGATCACTCGAAAAAAATTAATAATGAGAAATTTAAAATTCGGAATTTTCGAAAAAAATACTTCCAATTTCCTGAAGGAATTGTTTGATCCAAGAAGTATGCAACTTGGAATTTCGGATGAATCAAACTATCTCGAAAAAGTATAAATGTAAATATCTGAACGAATTGTTCCCGTGGAAAAATCATCAAAAATGAAATGATAATGCAAACATTAGGAACATTTGAAAAATATTTGAAACATTTGAAAAATAATAATTCAAACATTTGGAAAGAAACCATAAATTTGAATTTTCGAATGAGTCGAGTATTTAAGAAGGAATTATATTTTCGAACTTTCGAATGAATTGAATTTACAACTAGGCGTACGATTCGGTCACGTCTAGAGCGAACGTTTTCTAAATAAGAGATAAGACGGCGGATATCCGTTTCTCTATTCGAGTGCCCACTGCTTTCGAATTGTGTGCTCAAAATTCACTCAGTAAGCTACGTGTATACATGAAAATACGAAAATACATCTTCTAAAGTTCTGTGGATGACAAAGATATATGGTTTGTTACTCTATCAGCCTGAACTCATTCAAGACTGAATTTATAACGCAATTCATGTTCATCGGGGAACATGAACATGGCGATTCCATCCAATCCCTGCTGCGGAGGAACGAATTCTGCCCTCACAGGTAATAATTGCTCTATTAAACACTTGAAAATTAATGAACTTTCCTAATCAGTGATCCCCTCCTCTCGACTCGCTTAGGTACTGTGAGCATTCCTCTCAAGACAATCGTCGAACGTTGTCTCATATCCTCCCCAGTCTGGGGGTGGAGAGAGAGGAGAGCGCCAGACGAGGCAGGGCAGGCGAGAGGCGAGAGAGTGCCAGAGGCGCGAGGGCCAGGCGACGGCTGGTTGGTGGCGGGGACGGCGGGGACGAGATGCCCGGAAATCCCAAAAATCAATCAATTTCAGGGTACTTCGCTTACTCAGGCAATCGCGGGGGTCGGTGGCAGGTTAAAACGCCCCTTTCCGAATGAAATTGATCCGATGCGGCTGATCGGCGGAGGTTTCGGCATGACTCATAACTGCCGAAGTTTTCGTGGTGATGTCTCATATGTGGCGGAGTTTTCGGGGCGACGTGTTGCAGTGTCTGCACTGTTTCTCTGGTACTCTCTCGTGTAGAGCGCGGAATCGGTAGCCCACAATGTATACGCTGCACTGGAATGTGACGTGTTTGTGCGCATCACGGTTGACAGCTCGGGATATCGACGCTTCGGCGGGCGTCGGTGGCAGGTTGACACGTCAATTATGCTGCCTCTCAACCAGCCACTGACGCCCGCGACTGCAGGAGTGATAGAGGGTGGTCGGTGGGAGGTGATTAGGCGAAACTTTCGGCGTAAACACGTGGGTGTGACGTCACACTGAGTGGTCAGTGGGAGGTGATAAGGCAGAGCTTTCGGTGTGAGCGGGTCAAGGATGACGTGGCATTGTAGGGTCGGTGGGAGGTTGACACGCGGAGTTTTCGGCATGAATGGGGGAGTTTTCGGGCCTTGCCCGCCCCTTTTTTCGTTTCGAGCGGGAGCACGCTACCTGTTCAACTCCTCTCAACCGGCCACCGACCCCCGCGAGTGTGTGAGTACTGAGCGATGCATGCGGGATACGGGCATCTCGCCCCGTCTCACCTCGGTGACTCATTTCGCAAGATTTCGCAGCGTGTCTGGCGTCCCTCGCCTCTCGCCTGGCAGCCAGCCAACCAGCCGTTCACATCGGAGCGCGTTTGACTCAAGCGCACGTAATTGAACACAGAAGAGTTAATTTCAAGCAAGGTTCTGCATTTTTACCCGAGAACGCTTGCATACAATAGATGACCTGTGTTAGTATGGTGCGCACTAATTGAAATTGTGAGCACTTGTATTCGAACCAAGAGTTTTTAGTGATTTCATACCGTTTTCAGTTGAAATTTACGTATCTCACTTTCAGCTGGACTTTTTTTCGAATAGTTTTCGAAACCTTGTAACTGGAAAAAATTTAATCAAGGTAATACAGGGGCGGCATGCATGAACGCAGCGAACGGTGTAGGGAGCCGCTCCGCGTGCCATGCGCGCAGCGTCGAGCAACAGGGCGGCCCCGAATTTCGTGGCGTGTGTTGATGTGCCTGATTTTCAGGGGCCGCCCGTTGCTCGACGCTGCGCGCATGGCACGCGGAGCGGCTCCCTGACACCGTTCGCTGCGTTCATGCATGCCGCCCCAGGACTCCGAGGTATTTGATGCGGATAACTGCTGCGTTCAAACCTTTCGCGCGCACGATTCCACATTACCACTTCGCGGTGACCTACGGCATGTTGCGAAGAAACATTGAATGGAACGACCACTGTGTGCCTTTATTCTAATAAACCGAAATGAAAAGATGTATTTGGTCGGTCTCGTACATCTAGTAAGTCACAACGCAGCTACTATTATCTTGCTATCTTGGGAACGGAGCGGTTTTTTCTCTATTTCTACCACTGTGTTTTCTCAACAACGACCGCTCGGTTTCTATGATTAGATTTCTAAAAATTTAGCTTCCTGGCAAAAGTAACGATTTGGTAATGGTGAAACAAGCTTCAAAAATATCTTGAAATATTTAAAAAAGTGATTTGGCGTAAAATAGCCTGGAAAAATAAAAAAAGCTAGGAGATGAAGTGAAATAACCGAAAATGCGATTTGGTGGTTGATCATTTCACAAGCTTCTCCGTTAAACTTATCAAAACGAAATCAAGCACGATATGGAATGCAGATCATCTAGCTTGACCTATGCTGATTTCCTTATTACAGCTTTCAAAGATGGCTAATATCTCCGTTGCTCGCTTGATTTCGTTTTGATAAGTTTAACGGAGAAGCTTGTGAAATGATCAACCACCAAATCGCATTTTCGGTTATTTCACTTCATCTCCTAGCTTTTTTTATTTTTCCAGGCTATTTTACGCCAAATCATTTTTTTTAAATATTTCAAGATATTTTTGAAGCTTTTTTCACCATTACCAAATCGTTACTTTTGCCAGGAAGCTAAATTTTCAGAAATTTCACATATTTTTCCCGAAGGTTCCCTTTCTAACTTCAATTTTGCTCAACGATTTCCATTTTGGAATGATGAAACATCTAAGAGACGATATTGCCGTATGAGTACAATTTTTAAAACTTATGACACAAAACCATGAAAAATACCACTCATTCCCGCATTTTGTGCAACATGTGAGAGCTCGATACTATTGATCATTAATATTTGATCCTGCCTGATGAGAAGAGTTTCCAAACAAGTGAATTCATTAATATTTGATCTTGCATGATGAGAAAATTTTTCAAAAAAGTGAACAATAAAAAATCATTGCTGCATTTTTTGCAACGGGCCAAAAATCAATATTATTGATTGGTATTTATCGATAATGACTGATTAGCAAAATATCCCAACCAAGAAAACCAATCCCTTCAGAAATCACTACTACTGGTGCAGAAAGCGCCAAAATCGATAATATTGATTATCGATCGATGACGCGTCATGAGTACGAATTCTGACAAGTTCAGTACTTACCTCCGACGACCTCTGTTGATTGGCTGCAGATTCACCCACACGCCCTGGTCTCCACAGTCGTTGCAGAAAGAAGCAGTTTTCGTGCTCCACGGCTAATTTAGTATGTAAACCCACGATTTTGAGGTACCCTTCAGAGTTAAGGTATCAAGTTCAAAATGGAATAGGAGCGACCTGCATCCATTTCCAGCCTCCTGTCCAAAAATGAGCTCCCTAGCTCAATTTTAAGTGTACCCGCAAGATCGTGAACGCCGTCTGAAAAAAAAGGAGATTAACAACAAAAACGCGCGGTCTTTCACTTTTTACTCGAAAACCAGTAAACCATTCCAAACCATTTTTGGGTTACTATACCAACTTTTTGCGCTCTTTTCAATGCAATTTAGAGCTAATTTCTTCGTTCACTCTGACTTGAGATTTCGAAAAACGGGTCGCGCGCATGGCCAATTCAAAACCAAATCTGGTGCGCGCTTCGCGCGCACCACAATATCATAGCAGCTTCGCGGTCTCTCCAAAATAGGAAATGACGTTAGCTCGTGGTGAACCTTCCAACGAACAAGTCGTACCAGATCCTAGCGTAATCCTTGAAAAGTCAAAATTTCAGCGAAAACAATTGTTCTACGAATTAGAAAACGTGGTGTACTGTTCCTGGAAGCGGACCAGTAAACGAACAGTCTCCTGAATATCGGATAGTTTGAGTGCATTACGCTTTCATGGATTCAGAAAGTACTTTGCCAAGCCTCAATCATGTGAAGCGCACGTTCCAGCCAACAAACCTATCATCCTTCAGTACATTTTCGCGATTTTAATAGTATTTAAAAGACACATTAAGTTCCAGCTCAACTAACCTATCATCCTTCAGTACATTTTCGCGATTTTAATAGTATTTAAAAGACACATTGTTTCAGAAACCCTTTGAAAATATTTTTATTTTAACAGGAGAAAAAAGTGATTTAGCAAACACCATGGTAGAGTTTTATTCTTTCCGGATTCTGCTGCTTCAAATCATTTTCATTGCTATCTTCATGTATGCAGTTACCGTTAATTAATCAATCTGACGAAGGAACCACTGACTAGTCCTGTGTGATATGCATAGTCGTGCCCCAATCGAACTAGCGCAGCGCTTTGTATTGCGTTGCGGCAGCCATCCTGCCTTCTCGCTCGTTCGAGCGTCTGCGCTCTCCTCGTCTGGTCTCTAACCCCGCAATGATAGAGACGTAGGGTCGGGGGCGAGCTGCCCCGCAACCCGATGCATGCGAGACACTGCAGCGCGAAGATTTCGACATCTTCAAAAGAGGGTGCGGGGAAGCAGAAAGCAAAGCGAGGGACCGGCAGTAAATCACTCCTTTGGATATGAACGACGGAAACGTAGAAAACGTCGGTCAGCCGCGGACAGCTCAATCACCTGCTGTCTATATCGTTTACACTGTTTAGTTGGAGGTGACATTACGTCGAAAAACCACAAGTCACTTGACTTTTCCTTTCGCCAACTCGATTGATTGTGTAAGCCCTTTATGCCTTGTTTGCCCGTAAGAAGACATGTGTATGCTCAGAAGAAGGAGCTCTCGATGCTGATTCGAAATTTGTCCTCCAGAGCTCAGTTAGAGCACTTTGAGCCAAGTTATGACGAAAAGTCGCGATTTCGCGACGTCTGTGGCTTTTTTGAGAAAATCAGTGCGTGTATTGTACTTGTATATGAATCGTCCTTGATCTATGCGGTTGGTATGAAGACAAATATTTACAACAATTTGATACCCAGCTTCAGTTTTCGTAGATTCGATTGATTCTGTTAACCCTATATGCCTTGTTTGCAGGGTAAGACATGTGTGAGCTCAAAATGAAGAGCTCTCGATACTGATTCTAAATATGCCCCTAGCAACCCAAACGGACCACTTTGAACGAAGTTATGACAAAGCGGCGGTTTGCGGCGGAAAAAAGCGCCGAAAACGCCGTTTTTCCCAAAGTCGCGGGCGGTATTGTAGTATTTTCTGTACGGAACTATAGCAGACCTTCTGTTGCAGCTCAGGATTCTCTTGTCGCTGTATTTCGGCCTCAGCAGGAATAAGCTGAAGGAGCATCACCACGATACGCGTTCGAATCTGAAGATATTGCAATGACCAGGAGGAAGTGCTGACTGTAAGGTGAGCTGTAAGCATACAAGGCTAGTTTCGCAACGAAGAGGTTGCGATACAACTGGTGAAACGCTAACCTAAAGGCAGTGTTCTTTTTGATCTTCTTTTCTGGGTTTACTACTTAGAACGAAGGTTTTTTTGGAAAGACAAAGAGGACAAATATGGAATAAACCCGAAGTCGCCAAAAACAGGCAGATTGAGGCGCGCTGACCGGCAAAATACCCGTGTTTATGGTTTTCATTAAAGCTATGCTTGTGTGCTACTTCATCGAAATTTGCATGAACAATTTCACGTGGTTCTCATATCACCCTTTGCCGTCTCACACCAAATCTGTCGTCAATCTATGAATTGTGGAGGGGGAGGGGAAAGAAGTCGCGTCGCAACTAGGAGCACGCATGTAGAGCGTGTGAGGATGGCCCCGTTATGGATAAAAAGTCGATCGAAGCGAAAAAAGAGAGATGAGAAAGACGAACTGGGGGTGTTGTTCATAGAAAATCAGCGGCAAGTGATATCGATCGTTTTCATCCGTAACGGGCTCACCTAACACGCTCGACGCGCGCGCTCCTTGTTGCGACGCGGCTTCCCTTTTCCCGAGGATTGACGATACTTCAGTCTGTTTGGCTTTTTATTCCTGAGTAGAAGCAACTGAGGTCGTTGCTAACAAAGGTATTCAGAAACGCACCTTATTAGTGAATTTGTACTGTGAGTCGGCGAAGTCTCGAACGAGTTCGTCGGCTTCCATTGCCAATTGGTCTAGTTTTGCTGTCAGCGAGTTGGACTGGGACGCAACTTGTGCCGTGAGCACGAACAACGTAACGAGGTAGATCATATGTCTGAAACAAGTAATGAGAACCCACTAATGGAAAAGAATTTGATGTATGACTTGTGAGGTATTCAGAAAGAGACTATCGCAAACAGTGTACAAACACTCCACAAGGAAATCAAGTTTGTGAGCAGGATTGCATATGTAAGAGGATATAGTTCCTGACATACTCTAAGTCTTCAAATACGCCTGAACCTCTATTCATGACGTGAAAGTGTATCGTGTGCAGAAAGTTCCCGAGGTCTTAATTCTCGAAAGGTAGTCTTAGAACTGGGACCAGTTCTAGTGCACAAGGATTAGTAAGAGTAGTAATCTACGTACACTAAGTCGGTGGTCTCGAGGAAAGTCGCAACTGGCATGTTTTAGTAGCATTCGTGCGCAAACCCGAGGGGTTTCAAGACCACTCCTCATGGAAAATCTGAGGCATTCCTTGAGAACTGTTGATTAAGATTATCGTCAGCGAGCGCTGGTCATTTGTCGCAGCATCCTTATCATCTTTTATCAGGTGTACGAACAGGTTCAGAGTTTTTTCTTGTAGTTTTAAGGGTTTATTCAGAAAACATGGCGGAGTTTTTTTTAACTGTTGTCCATTGTTAACGAATGTTTTCTGGTATATCTTGAGCAGCATATTGCGTGTTGGGAGAATTTCATGAATAGAAACAATTTCGGCTTCCGTGTAAAAGTGAACCGCAGCACGTTCAGGCTAAGAGGAATCTCACGAACCGCCTCTTATGCTTTTTTGCATAATGGGGCGTTTTAGCTCTGATTTTGGGCTCAAAAGCATCAATTGTTCTTGGTTACGTTCTCGAAAGCAATCTCCACTGTAAAAAAAAGGTCTTCGAGTTTCCACCGGAAATCGACAGTTGCGGGGGTCCACTAAAACGACAACGTTGGAATAACGGCTAAAAACGAGTAATGAATAACCATTCAAGGCCTTAGAACCTAGATGTGCTAGGCCCGACCTACCCACTTCATCAGTGGAAAACAATGAAGTGGGCGGGGCAGGTGTAAAGTCCGTTCGAATGAGATAGACCGCCCGCGCGGTCGGCGTGCGTGTCGGGCGGCCGTCTCAAGGGCAATTTTTGGACTTACAAATCGAAAATTTGAATTACTAAATGAATAGTGAATAATTTTCCAGTCAGCTGTTTGCAGCCGCGGGAAGGCTCGTCCAAAAAATGCCTTCGTGATGGGCGCTTGACACGCACGTCGACTATGTGAGCGAACTGTCATTCGGACACTTGACTTACTTGACTTAATCGGTTGGCTTTCGCCTGACGCGGTCATTCCGCATCTTCACCGAGGTGTGCCGTCCTAGTAGTCAGCCGTGTCCATTTTTCACGGTCTTCAGCCACAATTTGAACACATTCCATCCAGCTGTCACTATTCCATTTCCTGCGAAACGAAACATCGCGCCTGAACTGTCTTTCGATGCCGAGTGACTTTAAATCCTCTTTAACCACATCCGTCCAGAACTTTCGCCTACGCCCAGGTGGCCGTTTCCAGACAGGATTTGGAAGCATTTTTAAAGCGTGTTGTACGAGACGATCCGGCGTTCTTCTTAGTATATGCCCGAGCAGTCGAAGTCGACTTTCCATTGCTGCTTGAGATGGCGTTAGAGATGCTGGCACCTCCTCGTGTCAAGCGTTGATGTACTGCGTCGATTTCCTTGTAAAGGTCTTCGTTATGGCATAAACGCGGCCAGAAATATTCAAGCAAACGCCTAAAAAGCTTCCTTTCAGTGCAATCCAACCTTTCCACCTGCGTCTTCGGTGCTGCCCACGTCTCCGATCCGTACATCATGATAGGGCGAATAACGGATAGGTAGACGCGCAACTTGACTTCCTTCGCGATGGTGGTAGACCACAAACACTTGGTTAGAGAATTGAATGCAGACGTAGCTTTCGCACATCGTTGTCGAATATCCGCTGCATAACTACCATCGTTCTTCAGCAAACAGCCCAAATAACAGAAATCGTCCACCAGTTCGATACGTTGTCCGTCCACACAAACTCCAGTTGAAGGCCTCTGAGAGACCCACATCTGCTTGCATTTGTCGGGACGAAGACGAAGTCCATAGGCTGCGGCATACTTCGAAACGAGGTTCACAATCCTTTGCAGTTTTGCGTTGTTTTCAGCGAATAACACAATGTCGTCGGCGTACTCCAGGTCGACAAGGGAGCGTCCTGATGGTGTTAGGATCACATCCGCAGAAACTGTTCTGCAACTCTACGCATGATGTCATCAACGGCGAAGTTGAAAAGAAAAGGTCCTGCAACGGCTCCTTGCCTTACTCCTGTTTTCACCTCGAAAGGTGACGTAAATCCGACAGGTGTACGAACTGCTGCTGTTTTTCCTTTGTTCATGTCCTCGATTAACCGAACATACTTTTCCGGGACTCCATCTGCTCGCAGAGCATTGAGCAATCGATCACGATGAGGAGAGTCGAACGCGGCTTCAAAGTCCAAAAAAGGAAGCTGTAATGGCTTCGAAAACCGCTGCCACGATTCAATTACTCTTCTCACGACGAACACTTGGTCGATGGTCGATCTTCCAGGTCGAAAACCGGCTTGCTCATCTCTGGTCGTTCCTTCACGATGTTTGATAAGTCGCTCGAGAATGATACGTTCTAAAACCTTGTACATGACACGAAGTAGAGATTCCTCTGTAGTTCTTAGGATCCGTGGCGGATAGCTTCTTGTGAAGAGGTACGATGATCGCATGTCTCCACGAATCGGGTATCCTTTCGCTCATCCATATGGCACGGATGGTGTTGGTCATTTCACGAATCCCAGACGGAGGAAGAGCTTTCAGCATTTCAGCAGTGATGTTGTCATCTCCACCTGCCTTTCACATTCTTCATTTTCCGGACACAATCCAAAACTTCAGACTCAGTCGGCGGTTTCCTCACTGACATCGTAATGTGCTCTCTGAACATGCGGGAGCTCAGGTACTGATGGCGCTGGACGGTTCAGTAGTGAACTGAAGTAATCCTTCCATATTGGCAGCGTCGCATCACCAACTGCAACTCCATTGGTAGTGTTCAAGACAGGAGAACATCTCTTCTTCATCTTCCCGCTATACTGTCGCAGCAACGTGTAGGCTTTCCTCGGATTCTTCTCCTCCCAAGCCTTCTCGAACTCCTTAGCTTTACACGTCCACTCTCGTTCGCGGTCACTTTGAAGCTGCCGACGCAACTTCCTCCTCAGACGCTTCTCCTCCACGAAGTTTCCTGCAGTTCGGAGAGCTTTATACTCTGTTGTAGGTAGATGTTGTTTCTTCTGAGACGTAGGCGAACTTCTTCTTAGGCTGTACAACCGGAGTGCCTCTTTCGAAGCGTCCTGGATGCATTTGACAAAGAATCCGCGTCGCAAAGTTTCTTCTTAGTCCGTACTCCGATGTGAATAGAAACGCGTTGTCGGAAATTCCTTCTGCACTCTTCATCTCTGAGACTTGTCATGTCAATCCTCTGGAGAGGCTGAGCCCTCGCTTCCCTCTTATGAATCCTCGCAGTGAAGTTCAACAGAACAGGACGGTGATCCGAATCGAATGCGACATCCCACACAGCTCTAGATCTTCGAATGTCCGATACTGGAATATTCCTCGTCAGGACATAGTCAAGCTGTAGTTTCAAAGTTGTCATCTTCCGCTTCCGCTGCTCTTCTGGAGATAGCCGGGTTGGTCCCTGCCACGTAAGCTGATGGCGGCGATGATTCCTCTTGAATGTCGATGCAATAATCAGACCACTGCGTTCACAAAAGTCGACAAGGCGGTAGCCATTGTCCGATGTTTGCTCCACTGGGTAGAACCATTTACCGAGTACTTCGGATTCCTGATCAAGTCCCATCTTCGCATTTGCGTCAATCCCCACGACAACAGCATGTTGACAAGGTATCCTGGCCAGCAACGTATTGAGTTCCTCATAAAACGCATCCTTCGAATTGTCTTCGGCGGTTTCAGTGGGCGCATGAGCACTCACTATCCACAGATTGAATCCTCTGTGATCCCGCAGTCGTACGAATGCATTCCGACACGACGTTGAGCCGAACTCCTTGACCATACCATTGAAATCCTTTCCTTACAGCTATTGCACAGCCTCCCACTCTCCTATCGTCAGCGTTACCGCAGTAGATGGTGTACTCTCCGACGCTGATGACGGGTCTATCTTTGAGGCGGGTTTCCTGCAAAGCAGCAAACGGTGCATGGAAATAGCTCAGAAGTCTGGATAGCGCAGTTTTTGGATATCACTCGACAGCGATCGACAGTTCAGGGTGGCGAAATTGTGGCTTGTGGCCAAAGACTCCATGACTCCTAGGTACGGATCTAGTGTTATGGACCAGGGTCTTAGTGTGCCGGACGGCGACACCTTTATGCAATGTGCGGGATACTTTCGCGATATAGTTGTGCACGCTATATCGCTCGAACGTTCCCTGTGTACACTCAAACGTCTGCTGGGTTCAGTAGAAGCAGGGGCACCAACGAGCAGGTACCAACAGACTTGTATACACATTCGGACACATTTTAGCTAATCCATGCTTTCGGGCCATATAGAGCTATTGCTGACCCGTTTTTCGCCGCTTTCTCGACATTATTGTTGCAAGGGAACATTCAATTTCCGGTGAGAATTCAAAAATCGTTCTTATCGTAAACACAGCCTTTGAGTGATGGTGTCTATATGATTAAGCAGCTAGTTTTTATTTTTCAAAATTTGGAGTTCTTCTTTGATTTTTTTCCACAGAAAATCGTGCAACTTTTTGAAAATGTCTTCCAAGCGTTTTCAGTGATGCAACATGTACTCTTATGCTTTCCATAACAATTTATGCCCATTATTTATTATTTATTTATTTATTAACTTGCACGCTAAGGTCGCCAAGAAAAAAAGAACAGTACGTAAGAAACAAATCAAAGTAATAGCAGTAGGCACAATGAATAAAACGACAAACAAAACAAGAGGAGGTTCTTCGCTATTTTGTTCCAAAGATATCATTTTATCTTTTATAATGCGAAACTCACACTCTCATATCTATTCGACAAAATATTGTGAATTATATGGTATATAAATAGAATCACGGGGAAAGGCAAATCAGGTGGATGACGCTAGGGAGACGCCATTTACACGAGCACTAGGGCATTCATGTAAGCTCTTACTCCAAGTTTTCGGATTTTAGGTTTCCCTACCCCTGACAACCTAGCTTTAGAACCACCAACAGGAAATGTCAAATTTAGGCTGATCAGAGTAGATGAGTTTGACGGAATACTATGAGAGAAACCTCCAACAAAAAAAAACGCTTTTTTTGGATAAGAAGAAGCGATGAGGAACTTCCATTTCTGATAAAACAACAGCTGCAATAGCTATAACTAAAAACAAGGCAGCGTGGAATTGTATCATAACCCAAGATCATAGGGAAATTCTGCTATTAGCTGATGCTAGAACGGAATTGGTAGCATTTCAAGCCATTTAGCACACCATTAGCTGCTCTTTTCTTTCATTTGAGGTAAAGGCTCATTCATAGCAGGTCGCTTCGACTATTCGCGGCACTGCCAACAGTTACAAAACTAATCGCGCTAACAGATCTTGCACTGAGTCGCGACGGTTTGGAATAGTTTGCAGTTTCAGTCGCGATCGCCAAGCGACTGGGGTATTTCATAGCTGGTCGAAGCGACCTGCTTGATTTTGTTAGGTCGCTTCGACTAATCGCGTCGCTTCCATGATGGAAGCGATTCGTCTAGTCGAAGCGACTAGTTCGCAATCTTTCGTCACAACCTTGCGTATGTGGCGCGAAATTGCAGACGCCACAGTTCACCAACAGAAAAGACGGCATATGAAAGGGAAAAACGTGTATTTATGACACATTCACGGTTATAGAGGTGGGAAATTGTTACAAGGATACCGAGAAATCACAATTCATGCAAAGCTTCTAGCAATTAGTAACTTTAGTCGTAGTTTTACGTTTTTGCTCAAGTTAATTCCACCCTGTCTTTTTTTTAAAATCATTATTTGTTTGGAAACTATGCAAAATTTATTTATTTAGAAGGTAAGGGCAACAATATCACAAAAAATAAGTAGGAATGCCGAGAAAAAAACTTTTTTTATTCCTGCGGCGTGATCCGCAATTGTCCGTCTGTTTCACGCACCAGCGTTACTGCGCCGTTCGTCGGATGGATGTCCACTGTGCACAGAAAGGGCGGTTTGGCGTGCCACTTCAAAGAAAAACCAATTTCTATGTGTGGGTGCTGCCCTCTAGTCTCGTATTGGTAGGAATATGTAGAGAGGAGGTAAGGTACTATGGTTTTCTCAAACACTTTCTCAGGTGGTTCTTGCAAAGATTTACATTAAATGGGGGGGGTACTTTCGTATTCTATCGTCAACCGCTGCCAAATTTGACATTGTCCCAGACTGTGAGCGAAAAACCCTTGGATCCCACATTTTTAAGAAAGATGTTTTTAGACCTCAAGTATTAGGAACCGCGAGGTGGGGAAAAAATTGTGAAATCACGTCCGCCCGAGCGATTTGAAATCGCTGAACGGAGCGATTTCAAATCGCTTCCTCCAGCGATTTAAAGGCAGTATTCACGATGACTTTCGTCTCCGAGTTTTTCACACAAAACGGTGAGTTGGCCTCCAAGTGTTACCAAAATTACGAGGAAACGGTGAGAAACGCACTTAAACGTCTTATTTCAGCGACATTATTCTTTGGCCTGGACTAGTTGTCTGGTTGGATGAACATGTTCACGGTGGTTGTCACCGGTAAAAAATGGGACTAATCGAAAATGGAAGAATATTTTGGGCAAAACAGTATTAGTTAGGGCCCGAAGGAAAGAACGGAGCAACACAGAATGGAGAATTGCAAAAGACGGGTCCACAAAAGATTTCATTGTTACAACGAACACTTCCATTGATACTTAAGAGGCGGGCTGATACTTGAGGATTTCGTGCCCTTCTGGTGCGTTTTTCTCGGTTTCTTCGTCATTTCAGTTCTACTCGGGGGCCAAAAAATCGATTTAGCGATTAATCTCAAAATCGAAGATTATCGTGAACACTGCCTTTAAGATCGCGGCAGTATTGTTGATCGCTTCGACTTGAAGTCGAAGCGACCAGCTATGAATGAGGCTTGAGGAACAGCATTCTCAGCACAATGTTTTTTTACCAAGGGTGTCATCTTTAGAACACAAGTGACGTGTGTATGTGGCTTACTTTATAGCAAAATGACAAATTTGAACTTTTAGAGACATCTGACCAAGGTTCAACATGCTATACTGCGCAAGTCAACGCGCCTCTTATGCCGTGCTTTGTGAAACCCTAATCGAAATCGAAAGCTCCTTAGAAATGCTCAAGAGCTTAGATGAAATGACCGAATGAATATTTCCAGGAATCTCATCCCAGCTTCATTTTGAAGGCAGCGTTTGCATCGGAATTCTTTCAGTTGATTGGAAATATTCTCAGCTCTTTGCGAAAGTAGTCAAAAAAGGACAAAAAGTGGATAACAATCGGATGTGTCATTAAGCTCATAAAGTCGTTGAGTTCACTAGATTTTTGCTTCTTTGATGAACTTTCGAGAAATAAATAACTGGGAAAGTCTTACTAAACTTCGACGTTAAAGGCATCGTTCGCGCTGGAATTCACTTTCCATTTTTCAGGCTCAATTTCATGGATGAGCCAGGTACATCACACCGGTAAACTTCGGCGCGTCAAAAACGTGGGATTGTGAGGTTGGAAGGAGATAAAGGTGAGGATAAGTCACCAGCCCTCACCAGTCATCCACCATTTTTGATAGAATGTTGATGCGACCGTCAAACAACACGAAAAACAGTTACGGCACAAACTCCACATGCAGAAAATCTTCGAAAATCAC
The DNA here is from genome assembly GCA_029168955.1 of Aplectana chamaeleonis. NCBI lineage: Eukaryota > Metazoa > Nematoda > Chromadorea > Rhabditida > Cosmocercidae > Aplectana > Aplectana chamaeleonis. The sequence continues at coordinate 43,603 of JAPDOI010001538.1, forward strand.
TTTGACAAAGTCTCCAATTGCAGAAAAACTTCAAAAAATATTTTGGCAAGATTTAAATTCAATTTTGCAGTGTGTTCGTACTTATGATTATGATTATGATTTTTATCGGTAACTATAACACAGCACTCCTACTCAGTACTTCCTTTACAGATGAAAGTTTTTCATGGGCCCTTTCAACATTAGTGTCCACTAGAGAGGGCAAGCACAAAAACATGAACAAATAATACACGGTTTTCTGCGCGTACGATGCTTTTGAGCAGGGCTGCTGACTTCGAACGTGGCCGAAAAGTTAATCCATTTCCTTGTTGGCCGTTGAGGGAGAGGGCAGGGCGGCCATATCACAATCAAGTTTGAGGGCCGTACTGGGCTATCTGTGGCTCGTCTTTAACCGTTTTTTTCCGCCATTATTGTTGCAGTGCACCTGGTACATTCGATTTTCGGTTGAAACCTCAAAACCATTTCCACTATGGACACGGCCTTCAAACTGCCGTTACCCTTGTGAATGTCCCGACCCAGCTGAGAAATTCTCTCCTGAACCCGACTCGAAACTCTTTAGCAGCTAGAAACGTATAGATAGATTGGAAAACACTCCTAGAAGAACTTCTAATTAGAGCATATTTCATTGAAAACGGTCGTATCGCCCAGTACTACTGTCAGGCTGTTGACTTTTATTGAAGTTATCGTTCTCTGTTTCTTGCTTGGAAGTGTCCACATATGTAGGTACCTAAAACATCGAAAACCTCACTTTTTTCCAAGGATTAACAGCAGGGTTCAGAAATGTGGTTAGAATGTCCATGGGGTACCTCGACACGAAAAGTCGAGCAGAAATGGATCCATTGAACGGAATTACCAAAGAAGGGTGACTTCGACAGTTTTGTTCTACTCACGTATTTTGAACCCCAGTCTAGGTTCGAAACTCTCTCTGAGCATTTTTCAATTGCATTTCTTCTCACGCTACATACTAGTATGAACTAAATAGAGTTTCATGGAACGAGGTGTTCAAATACCTTTGTATGTCTACTACTATCATTGCGTGCGATTTCCACTACTCGATCCTAGGTTAATAATCCTGCGCTTTACAAGAAAAAAGATGACTAATATAATACATACAACAAAGAAACCGTCCATCAAATGTAGCAAACCTAGTACAACCGATTAATTATGCAGTCACGCCCAGAATAATAATAGGCATTGAAAAAAGGGAGCACCGCTACAAATCCGATGAGATATGACAATGTTTTTGTGGGATTAACTGGTTTAACGCCCAGTCGACTATGTATGCTCCGGAACGCCTAGCTATGAGTATAGCAGGGGGGACAGTTAAAACGGTCCAGTGGTCGGGAAGTGGCCGAGACAACTGGACGAAACGGAAGGTCATGGTTGGTCTTTGAGCCGACAGCACGGCCTCTGAATGGGCGGCTCAAGAGGAAAGAGGACGAGGAAATAGTGACGTGAGGTCATGCGAGAATGGAATGGGGCTAATCAGGTGTGAAGTCTCGATTGAGTGGACGAGGCAAAATCGTCTCCACGTGAAACGTTGAGCTCGACGATCTCTTGGTGGAGTGCCCGATCATTTTCAATTTTTGGGTGTTTGCTCAGAATCTAGAGGTGTTCCGCGCTTTGTATGCCAATCGATGGGTTCTTGTTCAAAATGTGACTGTCTCTATTGTCATTTATCAACGCAAGATGTACGAAGCTGCCACCGGCTGCTGGATAAGTGCTCGTGAGATCATTTAACTATGCATTTCCATCCCTTTCAGGAGATAACGAAAACATCAATCATTCATATGTGACTGTGTTGATTGTACACATTGCGTCGCAAAACTATGTGGAAACTGTAGAGATTTTCGAGTGGGGAATAGTCGAGTTTACAAGCCGGTCATTTCATAACCTTGACATTATTTCGCTGCAGCCATTGTCTCGTAGACCGAAAACGTGGATCACCGAGTAGGCTGCTGAAGTAAATATGTGATTATGGTGTCGCCTTCCAAGAAAGAAATATGCTTTCTGAGCAATTTCGGCACTCTAAGACGACTATCAGGTGGAAACGGCTGGCGTCTTGTAAAACGCACAAAATTCGTTAGGCTGGCTAAATGCGCAGTGCTCCAGCGGCGACGTAAACGGGGTAAACGGAGCGGCTTTCTGTAGTGCGCGTCATAGGTACCGGCCGAAGTGCTACTAGGTGGCTCCCATTCTGTATTTTACATCAAAAAGCTGGTAAAAACGGGTTATCAAATATCAATTGAGTAAGTCTCAGATGCTATCGTCTTTTTGACGAGTAGACCTCCTAACGGTCGTCGGGGTACGGAAACCTCTCAATAGCCATACTCAGGGGCCGGATGCATCAACGCGTCGAGTTGAAGCAGGTGCAGGGCAGTCGGCATCTTTGACGATCGCAGTGCGAGGGCAGTAGATCATCTAATCAGTCGTGCCCCAGCAGTATTTTGGCTACTCTAGCTGCACTAGCCTCTCAGCTGGGGCAGCAGGGGCACGATTGATTTTCTTATTTACGGAGATCTTCAAAGGCGCAGACTGCCCTGCCCCTACCCCAACCCGGCCTGTTGATGTATTCGGCCCCAGATGTCGCTGCAGGACAAGCTGGGGGCCGTGCAGCTATTTGATTGATTAGTGCCGGATAAGGAGTGTACAAGAAGCGAATCCACACTTTCATGCTGAGCTATTCGTCAAGTCAAGGTTTGGGAAGGTTTAATACACGCGATTTTGTCAGCTCCTACTACTGTCCTCGTACTTATCATACTATCTCAACGTCAAATAGAACATAGAGAAAATGATAGAATTTTGACATAGAGGAAATGCCCGATTTTTTGAAGAGGCGAACGGAGTTGGGTGGAGTGAAAAGCACTTTAAATAGGGCAGGTGCTAGGATGGGATAGTTAAAGGCATCGTACGCGCGAAAAACATATGTCATTTTTTCGTGTTTTTGTATAGTTCGGCTTCTCTAGTAAAGGAAAATGTCGGAAGGGCCTGTGAAAAGCTTTCATTTGTAACACGCTGTAAAGTTGAATTTGAATTTGAATTCTGAACACGCTGTAAAGTTGAATTTGAATTTGAATTCTGAACGCGCTGTAAAGTTGAATTTGAATTTCGCGCTAAAATAGTGTTTGAAGTTCCCCTGCGCTTGGAGGTCTCGTCACTGTCATTTTCGAAGTTTTTCTGCATGTGGAGTTCGTCCCGTAACTGTTTTCATGTTGTTTTACGGTCGCATCAACATTCTATGAAAAAGTGCTGGATGAACGGTGAGAACTGATGGCGCATCCTCATCTTTAACCCCTTCCAACCTCATAATCCTACGTTTTTGACCAGCCGAAGTTTACCGGTGCGGTCTGTTGGGCTCATTCTCAGACAAATCATCGCTCGGAGCGGGACCGGAGAGCGACTCGAGCGGCGCTGTCTCTTCACTCCGAGCGAAAATTAGCTATCTGCTCAGGCGACAGCAACCGCTCTCCGGGCGACAGCAGTCCCGCTCGGAGCGATCTTCGATCCCAACTGGCACTACGGTGCCTGTCCGGGCGATTCTAGCTATTTTCATAACTGCTATTTTTTCATTTCCGCTTCATCTGGAGAGGATTTAGCCTCTCAAGAGGATAAGGTACTTGTTACAGCTTGTGGGCCAAGAGGTTAATCCTGCAACAGGCCGCAACAAGGATACCATCCCAGCATGGTCCGCAATGAGGAATTCCTCCCCACCGCGGGCCATGGGGATCCCCTCGGCCGCCAAAAATTGTGTTCCTGAGAGTGACCCGAGGTCACCTCTCAAGAGTGGCCTTGGAAGGCCAACTACCCGTCTACACGAGACGAGCAGCCTTTTATACCCGCAGGATTGGTTGTTCTTTGAGTGATAACGTGGCCCGCACGACGCTGATATATTCCCACTGGGCAGGGACCGCGTTGCCAGTTCGCCCCTCGGCCGCTGTCCGGGCGATGAAGTCATAATGGGGAGGAGCCGGTCCCGCTCCAAACGATGGTTTGTCTGAGTTCATGAAATTGAGCCGGAAAGTGGAAAGTGGTTCTCAGCGCAAACGATTTCTTTAGGATTCAGCGCGAAAACATGAAAGGACGGTTCCTTAGAGCAGAAAACAAAAATAATACGGGATTCAGTGGTTGTTGTACATAGTGTCTTAATACTCTTGGAACTCACTCTAGAAAACTTCCCTCAAGCCTTGTATTCTTCTGTATTCGATGAATATGAGTTATATCGGGCGAATAGTAAGCCGCGAGATTCAAGAGAGAATGCTAACTGCAAAACATTGGGTTTAACCTAGAATATGGTTGCGCTGCATGTGGGAGCGGCTATTCTGGCGTCAGTATGTGGAGGGATAAACATTACTTCATTAATAGAAAAAAATCTGTTCCTTGTTATCTGAATTGTTTTGCGCTTTCGATGAGATTCTTTTCTCACGGATTGGCGAGCCAATAACATTTTCCTCCCACAAGTAGTAATAATACAAAGCAAGAAAAACTTCGGGAAAAACTGAAGTGAGAAGTGGCAATGCTACCAATGCTACAGTGCTAGTAGATAGGGCTACAAGTGCTTTCGTTCCCAATCTGCTCAGACGGCGTAACAGCATTTTTTGCTGCTCTCTGGGAAAGGTATTAATTTTGGAAGTTCAAGCTTTATTGGAAGGAGTTTTCCCAATCCATTCACTTACGAATTCGGGTCCGTTAACTCGTCCTAGTTGCTATATTTTCGACTTCTGAAGTTCCGTAGATGAATCCCTGGTGGAATTTTGTGGTGCCGTAAATCGTATTATTTGTCTCGACCGAAAATTGTCCCATGGGGTTATTTGGGGCGCTTAGCACGATTATCGGGTACACATCTAATGTTAAGAACGATCAAAATAGGTGACGATAGGCATAATGACAACTAAGTTATTTAACCCAGCAGTAACCGCCAATAACTCCGTTCAGAGAAACGCTGCGAAGCTATACATGCGAAATTCGATTTTTTTTCGCCGAAAATTGATCCTCAAAAGTTGCATTTTGATTGGAATGGCCACTTTCTCCGAGTGACCTTCCCTGGTTCAAAGTCTGCTGATCCTGCTACCGCTGTTACTGTAAGGCACAGGAAGGAGTGTTGCATGAAAACGTTAGCGTGCACCTTTAAGGCACTGTTCGCGATAAAAACCAATTTTCTGTTTTTTTGCCTATCTTGAAACCGGTCCCATTCTGATTCCAATGATGCTTCTGGAATCGTACAAGACCTTCTGGGAATGGAGTTATGTTCCCTCAAAAATTGAGCTAGGGAAAATGGTGGACGAGTTGTCCGAGGCTTGTAACTTCCGTCTTTTACAGCCAATGTATGCGAGCTGACTTGAGTAAAGAGAGAAGTTGAGAATGGAGGGAAGAACGGGCTTTTGATCGGAAACCATCGCTCATCTCACGATTTCGAGTGTTCCTTTGTTCACGTCGAGGGGCGTAAAGGGGCGGGGCCTGTCCACAATGGCGATGTTTGCCCACTTTTCTAAGCCGTTTTGCGGCTCCTGGGTAGCTTTACGTCCCGTTTCTTTAACGCTGTTCTGCTTCTGAGAGCCACGAGAAGCGTTTGTCATGAAAAATTCGAGAATGAAGTTTATCGCGAACAGTGCCTTTAAAGGCACAGTCAAAGCTCAAGGGCGAAATCTGAAATTTCCACATAATTGTCAAGAAGACCCACCCCATATTACATCTGCCACGTGCGAGCTCTCGATTCCTCCGAATAAGCGAGATATAGGAGGAAGCCACCCTGGGGCGCCCCCATCGGGAAGCCACTTTGGCACGCCCCTTTTACGATCTTTCGAGCTCAACAGTGGCGAGATGAGCGGTGATTTCCTACCGATCACCCTGTTCTTCCCTTCATTCTCAACTTCTCTCTTTGCTTAGGTTGGCTCGCATCCATAGGTTGCAAACGACGGAAGTTACAAGCCTCGGACAACTCGTCCACCATGCTTCCGCAGCCCAATCTTCGAGTGGCCATAGCTCCGTTCCCAGGGGGTCTTGTGCGATTCCAGATACATCATTAGAATCAGCGTGGGACCGTTTCCAAAATTAGCAGAAAAACAGAATAATGATTTCGAGGTTGGACTGTGCCTTTAAAGGCAGGGTTCTCGATGAAATCTGTTGTTGTGCTAATCTTATGAAAAGGTAGATCTGGCCATCACAAAAATGAAAATAAATAAGAAATTGGAGAAAAAAACGCTCAAAAACAACTTATTGCTTAGAGTGCTTCCGCCCCCAGTTATCGAGATTTCTATAAATGCCTGTTTCGTCAACTTTTGTTTTGCTTCTGAAGTAATTTCTGAGCATTTCTGGAGACTACTGACTAGCTTAACAGCAAAATAAAAGGCGAATAGGCCAGCATTAATGAAAATCTCGTTAATTAGGGGTAACCGACAGCGTTAACTAGCCCTTGTACCTTGTTTTCGAGCGTTTTTCCAGCAACTTTCCTGAGTTTTTGACTTATTTTTAATTTTGCGATGACCAAAACTACATTTACATGAAGAGAGCCCAAACGGCGTTTTTATCGCGAACCCTGCCTTCGAATAAAAACAGAGAAAAACAGCGACTGCTCGATTATGGGGTGAAATAACACTTGAAAAGCATAGAGAAAGTAGTTTTGGTTCACCTAGTGTCGTTTAGTCCTTGCGGGAGATGCGACAATAAAGGTTTGGATCCAACGGTGAAGAGTCAAACAATGACGGCCATATTAGTCAATCAACCAGTTCTTCCATTTTCAACCATAAAATTGCAGTTACGAGTTTATATGATCGAATGGTACCCGGATTTCAAAATCACCATACCTGTCAACTAAAATTTGTAGAGGAAAGCACATAATTGGTTTCCAAATGTTTCTCTATTTTAGTTGAGGGTCTGAGCTCATCAAAAAAGCGTCTGACAGGACACCTATATGACCATATCCGGAAATAGAGGGACCAATAGCTACAATGAGCTCATGAGAAAAATCCTGAATTGAAACCCTAGGCCAAAATAGACCTTCACTTATGCAGGACTCAAAAAGGAAGGGCAGGGAAAGCTTGCATGCTTGCCGAAAGTGAGGAGTTATGTCATTCGTGTATTTTTTCTGACTGCTGACTCGTGTAAACAGTGGGTAATAGTAGCAACATCTGGAAGTGGAGTTCTGAAGACGTTGATAACAAGCCGTGTCAGACCGGTCGTCCTCGTGCGCGGCGCCGGTATGTGGTAGTTGAAATTCGAGGAGAGAAGATTAGCCTGTTTGCGGCGTTTCTGGCATGCCAAAGACCTTCTCGTGACCCTCGACCCTCAGTTCGCCTGTATAACAATAGTCCGAGGGACTTTAGACGGATTTGTGAACGATACTGTAGTCACCAAAGTTCAGGGCGAGTGGACTTTTCTGGAAAAGAAACTAACCCACGGAGTTGTTCTGTCGCGCAAGTCGTGCTAGCCAAAATCTCTTTGTCCTCTCCTTGTCCTCTTCTGCTGCCAGGAATAAGACTTTTCAAACAATAATTGTAATAAGACCAAAATTATTTTCAAAAATCGAAGCGGCAATAGAACAGGCTATTTTAGTAACTAGTCTATTTGATAAATACATATAAATTGACAAACGGTCCACAGCAAAACCGATGAATAAGAGCATATGTATGAGGCTGTTCGCAAAAAAACGGAGATGGGTTGGAACGAAAGTCTTTTTGAGAGGTTATTCGATATGGATCGATAGAGTGTACCAAATGTGCCAGCCTCTCACTTCTAGAATTTTGACAAAAGAAAAGAAAAACCTTGGTATGAAAATTATGCGCCCCCGGAGTAGAGGAATTTTACTGAGGTAAAACTAGTTGTCGAGAATCGGACGAAAATTTGTCCTGCAGGCGTACGAATGCAGGACAACTTTCGCAGACTCTAGAGAATTCTGGACAACTTTACGCCCAATTCTCGACAACTTCTCGGCCAATTCCCGACAACTCCTTGCCTGACTCTTGACAGTTAACATACACTTACACACATGTACATTTGTATGTACCTAACAAAAATTGGGGCTCCTGCCCAACCATTGATCACAACGGTCGGTGAAGCCCACCTACATGGATCCACACCACTCAGCTAGCCGTATCGCCGACTTGGCTCGCTTCTTCGACGTTCGCCAGAGGCAAATTGTGCATCGTATATGCTGTCTGTCTACAAAATCGTTCAACATGGACCGCTATTGGCCTTGCCCAGCACCACTGCGCTATCAGTGTAGTGGTCTCCGGAATTATTCGAACATAAGACGGTGAAAGTTTGAGTAGAGAGTAAATCGACCACGCTAAACTCAGAGATCCTACTCTCGTGGTTCCTAGTTTTCAAAATTGTCGACTTCCGGCGGGACCACACCTGAGAAATGTGTGAGCCATTATACCGTAGCGATGTTCAGCCTCCATCTTAGGCGGTGGAAGTTTGCCTGTAAGGTAGAAAGACCCCGATGGACTCAAACATCCTACTCTCGTGACCCATACTTTGCAAAAAGTGGACTTCCGACGGGTCCACACCTGCAGCTAGCGGCCAAACCGCTGGCTGCAGGTGTAGACCCGACGGAAGTCCACATATTGTACATCAATATGAGGCTAAACGACCATTGCAATGTTTAGAGTTGCAAATTTCTGTCAGAACTGAATCATTCGAGATTTATGCGAATTAACAATCTTAATTTCAAACGTTGTTCTGATACTTCTTGGGTAACTTCTTGAATAATATATTATAAATCTGACTGCTGCAACAACCGATCATCAAAAAAAAAGATCGGTACTTGAGAGCTCGAAAACTTTGAAAATTTACTTACTTGGAAATCCCATGTTTTGGTATGTTCGCTATTTTGAGAAGATGAAATAAAAAAAACGAGTTTGATATTCAAGAATTCGGTGAAAAACATTATTATTGATAACCAGCTTGAAGAATGGAGAAAAAAGCAAAAAAAAAACACAGAGGACCCACACGAAAAAAAAGAACAAAAATATGCAGTCGCAACATTTGAAGAATGTGGTGTAAAGAGGATTCCGATGTGATGTCCTGAATTCATGGGAAATTCTCGGGAACTTTCTCTGAAATTCTGAACAAATCGGCTACAATTCTCGACAAATACTGCGAATCTCGGATTTCCCAACAACTTCTATCAACTTTCTGGACAACCTCCCGATTGTCGACCGATTCTCGACAACTATTCGTCTTCGACAACTATTCTGGACAACTTGTTTTACCTGAGTACCGATTTTTTTCGCGTTTACCTGTAACGGAAAAGAGCTACCCTGATCTAAAAGCACCATTATTTGGGTATGAATAGGCGTTAACAAACCTGAAAATTTTTTGACTCATTTAATTTCTGAACGTTTTTGAGAACTATAACGATTACGGCGCATCTTTAAAGGCAGCATACACGCTCGCAAACATGGTCGAGATATCAGCATAAATAGGCCCGCACGGCCCCTAACATGTCGTCAACGACGTCTCAAACGCTAAAAATCATCCAGGATGACAATATTTGAGCAATCATGTCTCGCACGCCCGTATTTTCACACCCCTTCGAGTAACAGAATGAAAAGTTAAACTTGAGAAAACATGTGATAATTGGGAGTGATAGCATTATCAAAAGGGAGTGCACGACAGAAACAGCTCGATTTACCTGGATATTACTGTGCTTATCGGGGACAAATTCCGCTCCGCAATCGCTTCTCGACACGCTTTGCAACCGCACGCGCTCGAGTCAGTTGGGTTTCCAACGCCAGAGCCGACTCGATTTGGCTTTTTTACACAATTTTCTCCAATTTTTCTTAGTTTCCAGTTTCCGAAACTCACCTGAAGTCATCAGATCGGCGACTGCGGCGCTGGAAGTTCTTCTGACTCGAGAGCGTGCGGTCGCAAAGCGTGTCGAGACGCAATTGCGGACCGGAATTTGGCCCAGATAAGCACAGTACATGTTTGTGCACTGATGAAATCCTCCATTTTCAAAAGCCAGCCGGAGTAGAGCGGCATTCTCGAAAGCGGATGAGAGTCTATGGGTTTTTAGACAGGTAATATTCAAGTAAATCGTGCTGTTTCTTTCGTGCACTCCCCTTTGATAGTGCTATCACTCTAAGTTGTCACATGTTTTCTCAAGTTCAACTTTTCATTCTGTTACTCAAAGGGGTGTGAAAATACGGGCGTGCATGACAGGGATGGTCACATTCTGTCATCCTGGATGGTTTTCAGCGCTTCAGACGTCGTTCACGACATGGTAGGGGCCGTGCAGGCCTGTTTATGCTGATATCTCGACCATGTTTGCGAGCGTGTATGCTGCCTTTAAGCACAGCCAGTCATATTCTTCTGTAGTAATTCTCTACGAAAAAATAAAGATGTGAAAATTTGATGGGTTGGGAAATCTTGTAGCGTCAATCAATTCGCCAAAGTTGAAAACCTACATATAATGACATTTTGATATCTGGAAAACCCGTTTCCGTTAAAGGCAGTGTTTAGGATATAAACCGTTTTCTGGTCTTCGGTGTTTATGAGTAAGCAAGTCCACGAAGTGGGAAAGTCTCCACAAAACTCTCAAATATCAAAGAAAAAACTATTTAAAGCATTCTCCAAAATATTTAATTACGCCTGTTTGGTGTGTTATGGGGGACTGCAGACTTCGAAGAACCCAGATGTCGGAAATGGTTTTGTGCTTTCGAATTCTTGGGTAACTGACTTTGATTTTTGTTTCTTGTAGCGAAAACTCTTGAGAAAAGAGATAGTTCAGTGTATATGCTTTAATGTTAGAATCTTCCAGGGTAAAGGATATTTTTTATTTCGGCAACTGTTCCTCTGGTGAGACAACTGCTATATGACGCAGGCGGGCTGATCCAATGGGTTGGCTGATCCGCGAGATTTTCATTCACTTCCTGGCCGTTTTCTGTTGTACTTACGTCCTTAGTCTTTTTAGAAGGACCCAAAGCTCACGTTTTCGCGAAAAAAAGGGCTACTCTTTCATCGTGAAAACGGCCATTAATGATCTACACGAAAATATAGTGACTGACTTGGGAGGCTCATAATTTTCGTACGGAAGTTTTTTTTTGGAATTTCTGGACGTAACTACCTTGCTTGTTTTGCACCCTCTATCGATCTATAGCGAAAAGACCGCGAAAAACCTCTGTTCTAAATCATCTCGATTCTTAGAAGATTGGTCTCATATACAGATGGCAAACACTCCCGCTGGCTCCGCATATAGAATTCGAATGAGCTGAAGTGCTAATAGTAAAGCAACCTCAAAGCAGTATACTTAGTATCCGAATCACTATCCGACCGGATATCCGAGATTCGGATAATCCGATGTCCGAAAATTTGAAAACACGCATTATCTGAATCGAACCAACATCCGGGAATTTTAAAATCGGCATTATCTGAATCGAACCATTATTCGAAGAATCAAAATTCGGATAAAATCGGATAAAAACTGGATAAAACGGATAAAATTTGCGTAAAATCGGATAAAATCGGATCAAAACCGGATAAAAGCAGATAAAACCGGATAAAATCGGATGAAATTGGATAAAATCGGTTCATTTTAGGTTGATTGTAGTAAACCGGTCAACCGGTTGAATGTAGTAAACCGGTCCATTTTTTATATCAACTATTTGACTCACTTTTGTTTCCTCACTCGTGTAATTTATGTATATGTCCATTTCTCGTAGCTACTATTCTACTCATTTTGTGTGTGTGTGTGTGTGTGTGTGTGTGTGTGTGTGTGTGTGTGTGTGTGTGTGTGTGTGTGTGTGTGTGTGTGTGTGTGTGTGTGTGTGTGTGTGTGTGCATGCGTGCGTGCGTGCGTGTGTGTGTATTGCCTGAGATTTGTTCCGATAATATCCGAAATTATCCGACGGATATCCGTATCCGAATCATTGGAAAGATGGCATTATCTGAATCGATCCAATATCCGAAAATTTGAAAAAACGCATTATCTGAATCGAACCAATATCCGGTAAATTTAAAATGGCATTATCCGAATCGATCCATTATCCGAAGAATTACCTTCGGATAACAAGTATACAAAGCAGAGTTCATCATATGTTATAAATTTGTGGATGCAGAGATGGGTAGTTCGGGAGGGAAGTGTTGTTGAGGATAAGGCGTTTACGGAGTGGTTGTATTGTGGAAAAGGCGCTTATTTCCTGCTGCTTGTTTACGAACGCATAAAATACCACCGCGAGACGGCCATCATCACGGCCGACGCATATGAATAGAAAAAGTTATGAAAAGGAATGGGAAGGTCAGTCTGATCCTTCGCAGAGAGACGGATATGTCGCATGAGTATTGTCACGAGTCAGGTGTGCATTTTGTAAAGTGGCTCCCCCACCATCGGTAAGGGGGATTTGTAGTACTTATTCGTTGTAGAACGTTTTAATGGACATTTGTTTTGGCAAGCTAAAATAGCTAACATATATATCAAAGACCGGTGAGACTTCCGACGCTGAAAGGGCAAGCATTCAATGGAAGAGCATCAATCGGTGCCGCACGACTTTGCATGCTGCCGCGTCTTTCAACGGCGGGACTCTAAACGGCCCCTTATATAGCTACTCTATTTTGGAGCGAAATTTACTTGGTTCCTTTGCGTCCGCGTTCAGAGCGAAAGAGACGGCGGGAGAGCGGCTCAGAATGAGGAGAGCAGCGTACCTACGCTTACGTATGTACGCGATGGAACTAATATGTAGTAAGTGAATTTTCTACCAAACTAGAGCATACTTCGAGATATTGCTCTCGTATACTGTCCTATTCAGTAAAACTGCAAGCGAAGTTCTCATCTAACAAGGCAAACTAGGTTAAAGGCAAATATATCGCTCAAACTGTTTACCGCCACATCGCAGTGGATTATGCGGTCGCCCAAGTGGGACGAAAAGGGCAGGCAAGTAGATGGGAAATTTCTCCGAAACATTCATGTAGGCGTACTATTTTTGTGAAGTACCGCCACCAACCCAGAGCGAAGCAGCCAAGATTTTTCGATTGTGAATCAATCGGAAAGAAACCCAGCTCAAGAAGAACGCCCCGGCGCAAGATAACTCAGGCCGATATTGGTAGTTTGCATAAACAGAAACTTACGCTGATGTGTACTTGGGACACTGACCGAAAATGGATAACGATTCGGAGGGAAAACCCGGTGGAAAACAGAAAACAGCAATAGTAGCTTTCGACCCCCATCCTTCTGACTCACAAATTCTTGCTCACCTGCTTGACCCGACTCTAGAGCTCACCTTGCGCAATCTCTGAGAGTTTTCGCCGAGGAATAGCCGCGAAATAGCCCATCAGGATCCGCAGCGGCTCTTGGTGGTCTGTTTCCCTGCTATTTCTCGGTTTTCGCGAAACGGACAAGAAGTAGCCGAGGAATAGCCGAAATATAACCGAGAAATAATGAGAAGGAACTAAAAGTAACCAAGATGCAACCGTGACCTGCTCGCCGAGCTACCATACGGGGTCGCCAGCTGTTGGGCGGGGCCTTCAGAGGGTAAACGAGGTTCAAGTACTTCAAACTTGGGTAATTGAACCGATGGAGGTGTTGGCATCACATCATGCCTCTGGAATGCGCCGTATACCTACCTACCTAGAGAGCTTTATTTCTCGGCTAATTCGCGGCGAGCATTATTTGGCGGCTACTACGCGGCGGGCAGCCATTTCGCGGCCAAAACTCTCAGAGATGCTATACAGACGAATTGTGGACTGACACAGCGTCTACAGCGCTATCCTTGTGTCCTTAATTTCCAATCCAAATTTACTCTGTTCCTCCCCGCGCTTGTGTGGAGGGAGGTCACAGACAGCTAGAAAGTGTGGAGTAGAAGGAGACCCAGCGTACGCGCAGGCGCACGCGATAAAGGTAAATAAATTTGCTTCGAGAAGATAGAGGATAAGTTACTATCAGGGCGCTCTAGCATCGCCTTCTCAGGTATAACCGGCTAGCATAGCTTCAAATCGGGGTCTGCCATTCAGACCAAGGAGGACTGGCCCATTTTCGTGCTATAGTAAAATATACACCAATAGCTAGAGTTTTAAACCTGGGCCAGTCGCAGTCTGCAACACACAATGTAAACCTCATTTTGAAAATGTATAGTTAGGCCCGTGGCTGGTTTCTTCAAGAAAAAAACATTTAAATCCTACCCGCGGCTGATGAGGGCGGTTTAAATCCCACCGGCGGCTGGCGGTATTGTAAGTTGATCAGCTGCGCTCTTCTCTCGGCGTGAATCGATCAGCGCACCGGCCTACGCGACAGTCCTCGCCAGCCGCGGATGAGATTCAAATGTTTTTTTTTGAGGAAGTAAGTCACGAACCTAACTATATGCACGTATTATACATACACTCAATTTCGCAGCGAATTTTATTTGATGCGTGTGTGCGCATACGCCTTCCTTTCTATCTCCTCTCCGTACTCTCACTGTTTCTTCCTTTCCTCCGCTTACACACGCAAAGGAACCAAGTTAATTTTGCTTAGAAATAGAGTGTATCGAGTTCTGAATAAAATCGTTCTTAACACCTTTTAGAGACCGCGTGTCCACACTGCTCACCCACGTCATGAACTAATTTTTTTGTCTGTCATTCAAAAATTAAGATTCCTCACCATTATAGATGGAAGACTCGTACTGAAAGGAAGTTATATTACTAGTGGGCAGACATGAGACACCTTAATTGTTTATACAGCTCAATTCATAACGAAAATAACGTGCTTAAAACCCACTGAGTTGATTGACCGTGGGGTCATCGTCGTCTTCGTGTTCACGTTGCTCCTCTCGCATTCCAGAATATCCGCAGTGCTGAAACTGTGGAGGTTTTGAACTGTTCCTCGCATGAAAGGTTTCATTACACGAGAACTCACCTCTTAAGCAATCAATATGTATTCATAATTTGTGACTCCGCACCTGGAGCCACACACATCACGTCTGGAAATCATTTTGTTAAATTTTAAATGTTGCCCTGTCATGTATTGATGGAGCACGTAGAAGCTGAAAAAATCACATACAGGGTGTCACAGAAAATAAGAAAGAGTGTTTTTAACCTCAACTTAAGACACAGTACATCTTCAGATATAGATTTTGCTTTTGCGATTTTTGAGTAATTGTGTAGAAGACCCCTCCAGTATAACACGTGCCAAACGCAAGATCTCAATTCCTCCAAATGAGCTAGATATAAGCGATCACGACGGGCCCGACCCCCTCCATCCACCAACACAGGCCCGGCCCCCTTCCCGATTTTCGATCTCAGTAGCGGCTAGATGGATGGGCGATTTTCAACCGAATCGTTCTTCACTGCCATTCCGATCAATGCCATCATCCTGTTTTGCTTTCGTGCCGCGACTGCGAATAAAAAGAAATACAGGCCTGAGACAACTCGTCCACCAAATTTTCGCCTTCCAAATACTGGCAATTCCAAGGAGCCATACCTCTGTTCGTAGGGGGTCCTGGACGATTTCAGAAATACCATTGTGATCAGAGTGTGACTCTCTCCAAGATAAGGATGAAACCTAAAAAATGATTTTCTGGGTGTACTGTGCCTTTATAAGCACTTCACTGCAAACCCGTGTTCAGCTAATTACTGCCATAACCGAACATATATATATAGACTCTGTTCCATTCCAAGTGAACTCATGTTTTCGGTTATCACAGCGCGGAGCGGTGGCTTTTTCGTCGTAACCTCATCATCACTCGTTATATTTCACCGAGGCCCACCGTTGGTGATAATCGAAATCAGCAGGTCACTAGGGATGTACCAGAGCTTACAGTCGGTTGTATCTCAGTGAAAGCATCGAAGGTTGGCGCAAAATCGGTGCTATGTGCCAGGGCTGTGCGTAATTACGAATTACGAATTACGATTTACGAATTACGGGCGTTTTCGGCAATTTTTTTACGATTTACGATTTACGAAATTTTGGTTCAAAATCGTAACAAATCTTAACAAATCGTGAAAATGTGGTTGAGGGAAAAATGTAAGTTTGTTGTCTAGGGCATAGATGAATTTACCTTTTCTTTCACATTCCTGATATTTGTTTATTCTTCCAGATTTCAATTTTCGATGCAACCTTACCCTCGCATTACCAGCCGGACGTAGTCAGATGTAGGTCGGACATGGCGAAATATAAATGCTTAAAACGAGATTCAAGTGTGACCTACCGCTCCCCTTCTCCCAGTGACCACCCCCATGGGTGGTCACTCAGGCAGCGTCCATACGTGGCGAAAGCGGGCGTTCCCTCTGTTGTGCGCCTCTCGACGCTCCTCAACGCTTCCACGAAATTAACACAGGCAAACACCCCCTACCTCGTGTTGATTCGATTGAAAACGTTTGATCGGATGATCAATCGCTCGAGTCGGCGCAACGGCTGATGATTTCCCACGGTTTTCCACTTCCGTGATGGGATTATGAAAAACAAGGGCAGTAGTTTTGATACAGGTTTTGCCATTTGTTTTGGTGATGGAGCAGTAAGCTTGAAACTTGTTGCTTGCTTCGTGGTGCTGGCGCAAGCGTGCGAGAGCGAGCGAGCGAGTCCGCGCGAGAAGGAGCGCCTGCGAGCGGCTAGCGAATCGTGTGCCCACGATGACCATCGATTTTGCGTAATCGCACGCTCTCGCCACGTATGGGCGGAGCCTGACAGAAGGGGAGCGGTAGGTCACACTTGAATCTCGTTGACACGGGAAGCCCAGACATTTGGTGGAGCTACTGTATATCAGAGCGAAATTTCGGTGCGCTGTCGGAGACAACCGCTGTTGCAACACGTAGCGCAAGCAGAATCATGCTGGGACCACGAGGTCCAAGCACGATAACGCTTAAGCTGCAGACTGCAGAAGCAGTGGTCTGCAACTGCGGAAAGAAATTCCACTCCGATATAGAAATAAAATATGAGGTTCGGCTCTAAATACTCGGCTGGCTTAAACAAAAAATTAAAGTTTGAAACCCAATATACACTTCATTGCACAACTTCGAAGATTTCGAAAACAGCCATCACCACGCATCCATCTTCAGCGGTTCAAAAGTTACAAGCAGTTCAAGAGTCAGTTCCAAACAATTACCGACTCGTTGAACCTCGGCATTAGGACAATATTGTTGACGTTGACTGCAGCTTTGCACGAGATGGTATCAGGCTTTATTCGACTGAAGTTTCGACGGTTCCGCCTTCTTCAGAATCTGAAAGAGCCAAAGCGTTGTGAAAAGATCCGATCAAACGTCGTAAAGATAAACTCTCTGCGGGATCTCGAATCCGAAATTTCCAAACTGATATTATACGAGTTTGGAAATTTAGGAGTCGAATTTCTGAAGAGAGTCAACCGCTACGGTGTTTGATAGTGTATTTTCATAACTAGATTTGGCTCTTTCAGAATATGAAGATGGCGAATTCGTCGAAACGTCAGTCGAACAAAGCCTGATACCATCTCGTGCAAAGTTGCGGTCAACGTCAACAGTATCAGCTCGAAACAATTTAACAAAAAAGTATGGCAGCAAAGTTTTGACTGATCAAGAAGATTATTAAATGTTTTTGAAATTGAGAATTCAAGCAAATTCTAAATGCAAAAAGAAATTTGCTAAATAGTTTATTTTCGAAATCACTGATTTATAGAGAACCTTCACCTTTTTGCAATCCAGATTTCTGAAAAACCCTCACCTTTCGAACTGTTGTTTTCACCACAACAAACCTATGTTTATGAGGAGGAACGTATATAACTCCGTTCAGAGTGACGCTTCACAAATCTGGAGGGCAGACTTGATTCTTGCTTCAAAAAGTGGTTTTGCAGTAGCATGTATAACCCTTTGGTATGGCCACCTTGCCCAATTATCCTTTCCTTGAAAGATTGAGTCTAAAACTATCGAAACGCAATTTTCTCACATCACAGTGTCGCCCTCCTTGACTCTCATTGAGCAGTGTTTGGGAAAGCGGTGATTCTCTATGTTTTCGTTTTTTAAAGTTCTGCAAAACATGGCTCAGGTTTTGCTTGTTGACCAGGCCTGACGTTTCAATTTTGACTATTAAAGTCGTTTGTATCCCACGCGCCCACGATTTTTTATGTACTGCTCAAAACAGTGTTATTTTGAAACACAATCTCAAACCTTTTCCGATATGGAAACCCCTCATCTGGAATGCTCAGGTGTTTCCACATCGAATGAGGTTTGGGTTGTGTGTGGGCTTAATTCCAATTATCAGTTACGAATTACGATTTACGATTTACGAATTACGAGGAATTTAAAAAATTACGATTTACGAAATTACAAATTTCAGTTACGCACAGCCCTGCTATGTGCTATAGGATAGGTGCACTAGGTTTGCGTCGACTTTTAATGGTGAACGCAATGCATCACAGTATCAAAGTATCAGTATCTAGAAACAATTTGAACGAAGATTTACCTCCTAAAGGCAGTGTTCACGATAAATTTCACTTCCGATGTCTCCACGGCTTACGGAAGGTCTGGTGCCCTATATAGCAAGCCATGCTTAACCCATTCACGACCACGCCTAATTTTGGGTGGCTGCACGTTCGGACCGCGTGCAATATTGCGTCACCGTATAACGTGTCCCACCGGTGGGACACGGTGGCTTGTATACCGTCCCACGGGGGAGTGCTTTCCCTTTTTGTATCTATATTGTAGCTATCGACGAGGGTTGGACAGTATCAGAGTTTGAGCTTCCGAGACGCTTTCGTTATCAAGAAACAATTATTCAAAACCAAAACGGGGTCAACTGAGCTGCGACGGTTTTAGAAAAGGAAACGTGTTTCAAACGATAGGTTCCTACAAAGCAACCTAAAAACTAGTAATAGACGACAAAAGAAATTATAAGGTGCTTTTGAAATCATTTTACAGCCGTTTTTTCCTCTACTTCACCGCACCTGATTTTATGAAAGTTTAGATATGTTGTTGCACTTGACCTACTGATGGACCACGAGGTTTTTATTCAAGTGTTGGGTAGGTCAATACATTGATCATATGTAGGTTCGAAGGTAGTTTCTTGTGACGGAAAAATCGATTTTCGAAAATGGTGGCCCACCGGTGGGACACGCGGTCCGAAGTGGTAGTCAACGCGTGTCCCACCGGTGGGACACGTGGTCGTGAATGGGTTAAAGGCACAATCCAACCTCAAAATCGATTTTTTGTTTTTCTGTCTATCTTGGAGAAAATTTATTGCTGATCACAATGGTGTCTCCAGAATCGCTCAGAGCTCACTACGGACGCAGTTATGGCTCCTCGAAAATTTCGATTTTGAACGGCTAGAAGTTTGCGGACGAGTTGTCTCGAGCCTGTATTTTCTCGCTATTCACAGCCATCGTTCTGAAGCAGGCCACAATACAAGGCCAGACCAAAAACAAATCGAAGAACATAGGTTTTGAATGAAATCATACGCGCGTCTCTTCCCTATTGAGGTCGGAAACCTGGCAGTGGGCGTTACCCATTTTTTCTTTCAAGGGGGCGTGGTCGACTTTTTCCTAGCCTTTTCTCGCTTATTTGAGCGAATTGAGATTTCGCGCTTGGCAGGGTTGCTATAGGCGCCGACCGGACCATAATATCAAAAATTACCTCCAAGGTGAGACTGTGCCTTTAACAAGGACACGAAAGACGCGTTTTTGAGCAAAAATAGGTTCTCTCTTGTTTACGTTGATTTTTGAGCGTGGAGGAATCACCGCTAGTAGGACGATATTTATCAGTGCAATGTAGCGATCAGCTCACTTATCAGCACTTTCGTGACTTGATCATTCCTGTAATCTTAGTCTTCATTTCTTCACTCCGAGTGGGCGGATCTGGGGCACCAGGCGTGTCTGGGGCACCAAAGCGCTTGTTTGCAGCCGTTATTTTGCCGCTCCTGGCTCGTTTTCTACCGTTCTTTCGACAGTGGGAGCCTAGGATCCTTCTCTTCTATCATTTTACTGTGGAAAGTCAACGAGGATGATCATCGTGAACGCTGCCTTTAAGGCAGCAATATTAAACTCATTTGCGATCAGGGTTGTCAGGAGTTGGAATAAATTGCGACAGGGGTTCATGTGATGTTTGGGGAAAAACAATTTCTTGGCTTTGTGGTCTCACAATTTATTTCTGCTTTTTTTTGCATTTTTCATGGCTTTAGTATGTAGTATGCGGAGAATCTCATTCTTATATACCTAACTATGTATAATTCTTTATCCTGAAATGAATTCATTGAAAGTGAACGTCGCCTCAAAAGAGACTAAAAACTTTCTAAATCGACAATTTACTCATTCATACCGAGAGGAAGACCCGAAAATCAACTTCAAATGAGTGATCACGAGGGGAAAACGGAAAGCGAAACATTTTGAATAGAGAAAAACAGAGCTGAGATTGCACGCTCCACGGCGGAAAACTGCCCCAGTAGCAATGCACGCGTCGCGGCGCTGAGGGTGGCTCAACGGTGGTCGGAGCGTCGTCCCTCTCAAGTCTCCGCCCACAATTACGGTTAAAGGCTGGCCCGCCAGAACGAAAATGGACAAGGCTTGCCCCCCTCGAGTGCCTGAGTAGGCGTCAAAAATTCTGTCTGCAGTCGGCACCACGAAACAGCGAATTTAAAGCGCAGATCACAATAAACGCGCTGTCATTAGGATTTGCAAAAAAAAGAAAACGATTTTAATAGCCGAGTTGAGGATTTTGAGCCTCGTTTGATGCTTTTTTTAGTTTTCAGGTCGAAATGTCTCAGATATCACCAGGATTGAGCTATTGCTACGCACAAAAGACACGCACAGACAGAAAAAAAAACTAGTCGTGTTTTCTTAAAGGCAGTGGTCGCGATCAAATATGCTTGTCGTCTTTTTCTCTCCAAATCCTTTCCTGGGTCTCGAGTAGTAGGACCTATAAGAAAAATCGCGAAAAAACCACTGTTTTGGGCCGAATTTGAAACCTGAACTTTCTTGCCTTTTGATGGTGGACGAGCCCTCTCCACATCATCGGCATCGATGACCTCTTATATCAAGAACATCAGCTAGCTTGAAATTGAATGTCAATCAATGAACCTTCGAATTTATGTACACATCTAGTCAAAAACATTGACTGAAGTGATGCTTTCATTATTCAACTGTTTTTATTCGTTAAATTTGCATTTATTTCGTCCTCTGAATGTCGATGATTTTTGACTGCTCGGCATGAGACTGCGATCTGTTTCGTCATCGCTGTGCACGTGTGCACGAACTAGCTTCTTTGGGCCCTAGAAACTCTATTTGTAGACCGTTTTTCACCGCGCTACCTTCATAGTTTTTCAGCTGTTTTTGATCTAAGCTGATTTTTGTAGTTTTTTCGATAACGTTTTTCATCGTGACCACTGCCTTTAAGGAGGAAATAAGTCCATTAAAACACAAAATCAGGGCGCGATAATACTCCCATGAGTATTAGGAGACCATTCATATTTTTTCAGAATTTCAGAACCACTACTTGATTTACCGCAGTCATTTTTCTTTACCCACAGCCATTTCACCCGTTCTTTAAACCTTATGTTTTATGAAAGCACAAAACTGATTTCAATGTGCCATCAAATACCTCTGTAATTCGAATCTAGCCAAAATGATGAAGCACTTGGAATTGTAAGTGTCAACCGAGTATGCGTTTGAAATCTACAGACGAACGCATGACGCGATTTGCAGGCTCAATGCTATTAAGATTCGCGACTTCTTCCTCTTTCATTTGAGTCCTCGACTGTCGGAATCGCTACCCAATTAAAGGCAGCAGACACGCTTGAAAAAGTTTTAGAGATAAGCACGTTTCTCGAGACGCATGGCTTCTAGTAGACCGCTCACGCCTTTAGAGACGTCAAAAACGAGTCAAAACTACCAAGTTTTAGTAATGCAAATAAAAAAAATTCCGCAATCCCGCCCCAAAATACAAACTCGTCCACAGTTTTGATGCTTCCAACAAGGTGAACGTTCCAGTACACGCTGTAGGAGTATATCGGCTTCTCTATCTCAGTCGTTTTGTTGCTAATATTTGCGGTTTTAACCGCGCGCGGTAAAACTCGTCCACTTTCACCCGATAACAAAATAACCGTTATTCCTCTATTTGCACACAGTTTTCGTTCGTTTTTTCGTCAGTTCCCACTACAACCAGCTCCAAACCTTTGATTTATGTCATAAAATCGATATCATTTTTGAGCGTGTCTGCTGCCTTTAAAGGCACAGGACACCCAAAAAATTAATTTTCAGATTTCATGCTTATCTTGGAGAGAGTCACACGCTGATCACAGTGGTATCTCTGAAATTGTCCAAGACCTCCTTTGAACAAAGTTATGGCTCTTCAAAAATGCCAAGATTTTGAGGGTGAAAAATTGGTGTACGAGTTGTCTCAGGCCTGTATTTCTCTTCATTCGCAAGCGTTGTGCGAGAGCGAGCCAGGATAAGGAGACAGTCCGGCAGTGGACTGAAGAACGGTGATTGGTTAAGAATTCATGCATCCATCCAGTCGATATCGAGGTCGAAAATCCGGAAGGGGGTCGGGCCTGTGGTGGTGAGCGAAGGGGGTCGGGCCTGTGGTGGTCGCTTATATCTAGCTTATTTGGAGGAATTGAGATCTCGCATTTGGCACGTGTTATACAGGAGGGGTCTTCTACACAATTACATGAAAGTCTCAAAATTCATATCTGGAGGTGTACTGTGCCTTTAATGGTTTTATGGCTGTTTCAAGGGGGCAGGTCGCGTAAATCCAATAGTGAAATTACTTATAAAAACTGTATTACGACAAAACATTTTCTAAAATCGAAACCTTGCCGCAATAGTTTTCTGAGTAATCTGTATACCAAAGTGTTTATGGTTTCCAAAGGGGTGTCAGGACGCCATTGAGTGTGCGCACGGTTTCTGCGGTTGTGTGCAGGACGTCACGGGATGTTTGCTACCAAGAAGAGAATGCTTGGCACTTCCTCCCATCTCTGAAGGTATAGAGCTGTTTATTTAGAAAACTACTATAACTAGGGTGAGTTAATACTATGTAAAAATAGCTAACGTGGGATAGAATCACTTCCCATTACTCTCGAAGCGGTCCCACTAAACTGTGAGCCTAGGTGAACTGTACTTTTCGTTTTGCGGTTGCTGAATATGTACTTATTTCATGAGTGAATGAACGCAAATGATGAACTTCACATTAGAAATCGTGCTTTTGCTCAATCTGCTTCTATAGCTTCCTTTTGCTACTTCTCTAGCTAATATTCTTGATTGTGCTAACGGTATGCTTTTCCTATTGTGACGTTTTCGTGACAGATTTCACTACATAAATACCTATTATTCAAGAAGCGGCCAACAGTGAACTGAGGGGTATGGTATACTTTTGCGACACACGGTCGCGTCGCTCTGTACAGCGACAGCAACCGCTTCCTGCCCTTCAAATCTGTCGCTGTCGCAATGCAGTGCACAGCGACAGCGACAGTGGTAGCGACAGGCTATGGCACAATTGCAGTATGTCAGCCCTCCGCGACACGTCGCTGCGACCCACGCGCGACATCTGTTCCTACGACGGCCGTTGCGGTTACTTCGATACGGGTCCTGCTGCGATTTGTGTTAGATTGTATGCCTGTCGCTCATTACAGCGATAAAGTATACCATACCCCTGAGAGCGGTAAACGACTCAAAGTACGACCCATAAGAAGGAACTTACAAACCAACGTATGATCGAAGCATTGACCTACCCTAGACTTGAATACAAACCTCGTGGTCCGCCGGTAGGCCAAACGCAACAACGCATTTGGACTTTTTCAGAAATACCATCAGTTGTAGCTGAAAGAAAAAGCGTCTGTGCAGCCATATCAGAAGCATCTTATTATTTCTTTTCTGGTTCTATCGCTACTTCTCATTATTTACTGTTGCTTTCTGCCTTCGAGCTTCGTAGGTGGGCAGGTTTATTGTATCGGCCTGAGCGCTTGGACGGAGTTCGTCGTCTCCAGAGACCTAGAAAGCAGTGCAAGGTTAGAACTTGCTGCCTAGACCACCAAATACCTCCACAGCTCTTGCGTTTCCGATAGCCCCTTAAGCACAATGAAACAGATTCAGCAACTCACACATCTATCCACCAATAGAGCAGCGTTAACGTCTGCTTATAACGAAAGACCAGTAACGAGTGGGTATTACTGTGCGTTGTGGTATGTGATAGTAGATGGTGTGCGCATACACACACACCGTTAACTGGCCGTACTTTGAGTTCGCAATCTGGTACGAACGGCAAGAGGTCGTTAGTCAAGAATGGGCTCTCGAAACGGCTGTTCATTGTGGGGTTCTGCGCGAATATCCAGAAACCTTCCAAAGCTTTGCGCGCTGAACTATCCGGCTCAACTGCCGCACTTCACTCCGGAATCGTCGCCGTTGTGATCTTCAGTTCTGTGCTTGCCCAAAGGTGTTGTAATGACGCTACGCCTTTCACCGGCTAAATGTTCTTTCACACGTGTAGCAAGCTTTCTTCCTGTCTCACCAATAAAGGTAGCATGACATGGTAAGCATTCGATCTGGTAGATTACTCCTGCTTTCGAGTAGTCTCAAACACTACAATTTTGGCAGACAACGCAGTTTTCTGATGCACACTCCACATCGTTTAATCTATTTCTCACTAACTGACGTTTGATATTGTCATTAGGTATGTTTACAAGGACAACATCCTTATCCAGGTGTACACGTACGATGCTGCGCTGTATTGCCGCACTGACCTGGTTAGAAACAAAAGGTATGCACAACGGGATCTTGTTTTGATGTAAGGGCTCTTTCGGCTCTACAATATGCCTTCTGTGTCGGTTGAGTGGTACATTGTAGCCGTTGTTGGTGGCTACAAACGAAGCTAATCGTCTTGATTCTTGGCGCTCACTTTTGCCTGTGCACATCTCCGTCGCTGTACGGAACATCTTGCGCACAGCCGCCCGCTTCATGGCAGTAGGGTGAGCTGATGTTGGATGAATCAGGATGTTTTTACAGCTTCTTTTTCTGTACCATTTCACTTGGACGGTGCCTCTAGAAAGGTTTGTTTGCGTGTTGAGAAAAGCAAGCCACCCATTGCTCGGAGTCTCTCGTGTTAGCCTCATGTACTGCGCCTGCCCGTTCAGTATTCGGAAACACTCATCCATTTCGGACTGTGTGGAAGTTATGACGCAGCAATCATCGATGTACCTGCAGTACAATAATGGATAACGAACGAGGACCGGCTCTTTTATTCTACCCATGAAGCATACTGACAGTACCGGTGCCAGTCGCTGTCCCATGGCTAGGCCTCTTATTTGTGAGTAGTAAGCACCTGACCATCTAAATATGTTGCAACACAAGCACTCCTTGATCAACGTCATGATTTGCTGTTTGCCGAGTCCGAAGGTGTTAATTGTGCGTATATACCTTGCAAGCATCTCAGATAGTGCCTGCAGTGCTTGACCATTCTGAACATTGGTATAGAGTGACGCGACATCGAAGGAATGGATTATGCAACCCTCCTGATAGGTAGAGTGGTGCACTCATTCCAAGAAGTGATTGGTGTTCGTCAGGTGAGAAGGAACTTTAGGCAGTAATTGCTTGACGACGTTGTTTAGGGACCAAGAGATTCGATCACTTGATCCGCTCACGCAAGATATGATTGGACGTAATTTCAATGCGTCTGATTGCAGTGAAGTGATGTCCCTTTGGGATATTTTGTGCGTTTCGACAAGACCGTAAAACACTGGGCACCATGGTTTATCCAATCTAAGACGACTGATAAATCGTTCGTCCACACCTGATGTTCTTCCGACCATTGTCCAAATATGATTGAGACGTCTGTACTGCGATACGAACCCTCTTTCGTTTGTGAAACGATAAATGGAGCCATCTTGTAGGTGCAGTTGAATCACTGCTCGATCAAGGGATTGTTCCATCACAACAAACTCCCTACCTTTACCGCTGACGGACACGCGGATTGTGCCATTTGCTCGATGTCTTTCAGCTCTTTGAGTCCTTCCCATTGAACATTGGTCAATGTTCTATAACGGTTCAGGACCGTAAGAACGTCTGATGATACTCTGAGAAAATTTGCATTGACCGTGGCGGGACAGCACCACAACCCGAGACCGTGCCGGGCCGATGTAGCAACGGCACAGTGATTCGAGCCCTTGCCGCGACACTGTAGCAACGGCTCCGGAATCTTGTAAAATTCCTTCTTGTCCGCAACAGTACAGCAACGGCACCGCAGTTATGAACGGTACCGCGATAGCGAAGCGTGGACCTCGCAACAGCTCCGGGCCGGCTTCGCGATATCACCGCGACGCCACCGCTCAGTGGCAGACATGAAAAAATGGTAAAGCGAATGATCACGTCCTGATGTGTTTATCACATGCACAGCCGGTATAATAGGTGCCTCATCTCACTTGAGTTCTCATTCGGCATTCTGATGCCGGCCCTGGAAGGTGACTTCGAGTCCCTCTCCGGAGGCCAGCATATTTTTGACCGCTGGGGGATAGGGGATCCCACGGCTGGGAGTGGGGCGGTTTTCGCCGCAGGGAGGGGGCAGCCCGAATCAGGCACCGTCGTGATAGGGTTGAGGTAATTCCATAACGGGTTTGGGAGCCGTCGCGTCCTGGTTGAGACATCGACGCGGGGTTGATGCAATGGCATAGCTGGTGGAGGGACTCTGGATAGACACTACCCTGCAGGCACCGATTACGAGCCTTCAAGGCAGGGTTGGTCTGCCGCCGGTGCAAATTTTCTCAGAGTAGAATGCGAAACTTGACGTCAACATCAGGAACTGGTTCAGGCTCTCTATAAAAAGTTCGTTGGAATGGTAGTGGAGGTAGACGATTGTTGCTTGGATTACGAGTGTTGTCAGTATTTCCATTTGACCTGTTGTTGCTCATAATTCGCGACGAGTCCCTCAGTTTTTCAAACCTCCCACTACTTTACACTCGAACGCTAACGTCGGACAGGGAACGAAATTCTCATGTCGTAAGATAGCGTGTTTGGCCGCGTTGGCTGCAGACACTACAACTTATTTCACGACTACGAGAAAAATATGCGATAACGCACTTTTCTTTTTTTTCCATATGATGGATGACTTTATTTACTTCTTGAACGATTTCGACTTTTAGAATTTCTTGTCCAAGCCATATTTTTTACGATTCTTTCCACAAGTTTCTACTATTGTCCTCTAGAACATCTACCGTCTTCACTTCCCGTTGCCTTCGATGCGCGGTAATCATTCCTGTATTTGTTGTCAGTGTTTTCACATTCGTGTGCATTAGTTCTCTCTATATTCCATTCCAGCTCTTACTCTCTAAATGTTCAGTTTCTAATTTTCAAAAGTTTTGTGAAGCTCTCTTTTAGATTATGATAAAATGTCAGAAGGAAATGAGCCGTATTAGCGCATCGAACTTCTAAAGTTCCTGCCTGATTGATTCCTGCTTTTCCGCTGTATATATCGCGTTTATCGTGAATGTCTGGGCGGCCTCCATCAAGTAGCTAACGTATCGTAGCTGTGTCGTCGCCATCATTGAAACGCTGTAATTGTTTTCGTGAAATATAAGGTTGAAATGGAGGCACCGAAGCTATTCTACGATGCTGATTGCTCTTTGATGGAGACATGCATAGGTATATGATTCTATCATAAGGAACAATCTATCCGAGTTTCAGTGCACATCGATAAATTTGAATTTGGTAGATGAACTTTAATCTTTGCCCGTGAATCATGTCACTTTTTGATGAACTCCAGGATATCACTAATCAGGTACGTGTATGCCCGAATTGGGAGAAGAGGGTTTTCGCACCAATTTTTGAGCGTACGGTTGGGGGTAACATTTAACAGAGTACAGGAACATGGCTGCATGACATTGCTCATCTGTATGTGTACGCATACGGGAAAAACCTCTACAGGCACCTCATATCCCATGGCTACACATCTGAGGATATCGACCAAATCAAAGGAGAAAAGAGGAAGAGGCGCAACTAGAGAGCCGCAGATGAAAACGCTCAATACACCTGTTTTTGCGGTTTCAAATACAAATCCCGGCGTGGACTCGCAAAGCACCAGAATGAGAAGATTCATCACGGTGAAATCGAAGCGGCGTTACCCATCCACTGTCCTATTTTGCGATGTGCTCTTGAAGGTGGGTTTCCTTGTAGTACTTTCTTCTTCGTATTGTGAGCTAAATCGTCCCTTATGTTCTTTCAGAACCACTGGGAGTTTATTCGTCACGCCGACGACGAACATGACGACTTCGCACTGGAGACTACAACCTTTAAATCAAAGTCAACGTTCGAGGTAATGTTTCTCTTCATCGAGTTCTTATGAGCAATTTTCGGTTCATTCTTTTTGCAAACTGAGAAGCCCGCCAGAAAAGAGTTAGTTTTTTTTGCTTAATACTTCAATTTTCTAGGTATGGAAGGAGCAGCTTGAACGCGAGATAATCGCACGGTACTGTGTCACTACCACACGCAAGACTGCAAAACGCGTCGTCACTTATCTGCGCTGCAGTCGTTCCAACCTACATGGCAATGATGGGAATCGTTCAAGAAGCAAAAAGGCGGTCAGCAATTGCACTGCCTTCATGAAGGTAAGTGGCCAAAGAGGATATTAAGGCGTTCGGAATGTATAAGACTATTTTGTAGGTCACGGAGTGTGCGAATTTCGTCAATGTGCAATATTGCCGCAAACATCTTGGGCACGAAATGGAACCGGCACTCCTGAATCTCGACGAGGAAGCTAAGGAGTACATCGCTTTCTTACTAAAGGAAGGATTCAGTACACAGCAAGTTTTGAAGTAAATCCGGAGTGATCGAAGTGATGATGCAAAGCTGAAGCGATTGTACTACACTACGTATGCGGATATCAGGTACTTTGAAGTTAGCAAGTAACATCATATATAGTTAGGCATCACTGAACTTTTAGAAGGATCTGCATTCACAGTAGAGTGAATCCCTCTAGGAGGGACTAGGAGGGACGAAAACGACGTCAAATCAGTGGAGATGAGAGTGCGTGAGGACTCTGATGACGACGGCATTAAACTGTACTGTCGTCCAAAGGATGAAACTGGCGAGGGATTTACTCTAGGTATGCAAATACTGTTTGACCTTTTGCTTTTTTTCTGCTGGAATTTCGTCTGACCAATGTGAGATATGCTGATCATACCTTCTTACAAGGAAACTACTATTAGCCAAACTGGCCATTCCGAGCTAGGTGTACTTATCTAGATTCGTTTTTCGACGTAGAGTTCGAATATGCCCTTCGCAGCTGCCTAGAATCACTCTTAAAAGAAGTTATAGGTTTTTTCTCTGATTTTTTGTACCTTTTGTACCCTCCAAAAAGCGCATTAACTTTACCAAAATCCAGAAACAGACCTCATAATCGTGTTCGGGACCCAAAACAGCCCCCCTAGGCAAAGTTTGGGGTGAAAGCCCATTTTCCGAACTATGTGCAGACTGATAGCGTTTTGGACTTGTACGGATTTTCGGTTCAATATATAAATTATGGGGTACAGAAAGCGTGAAGAAAAATTTTCCAGATTCCACTTAAAATTCGCTCTGGAAGGTTATGTTGGTACTGATCCCGAATCTGAGGTTCATTTGTCGTTTTTCCAAAGTTTTTGAGTAAATTCGTTCAAAGCTTCCCACCGGCAGAAAAAGTTGACGGCAAAATCGACTTTTGAGGATTCCCGTAATGGGACGACGAATGTGGCTCAAATAGTTCTTTTGGAGGTTATTTGGAGTGCTCAACACGGATCTGATGTCAGTTTATCGATTTTTGGCAGCTTGCGGTAGATTACGGTGGGTATACGGTAGTTTGTTAAAAGTCTCGGATTTGATTCAAAATTTCTACTTTGGGGTTATTTGGGGAGCTGAATACGAATTCGATTTCCATTTGTCGAATTTCGATTTATTAAGGTAGGTTTTGCCTCTTAAATAGCATGTTACCTACCGTAACCTACAGTAAACCTTAAAATTTCGACAAGCAAACCCCAGATCCGTGTTCAGCACCCCCAGGTTACCCCGACATACGTGTTCTCAGCAGAATCCGGGAAATTTTCAAAAACACCCTGAAAATTCCATGGAGGGTATCCTTACCTTGCCGCGAAGCTTTAAACACGCGCTCATAGCTTATTTCAGAGTTAGCCTAGGCAGCTGCGATGGTCATAAATGGTTAGTATGACTTTTAGTAGTTCCCTTGTTAGACGAAAAAATATTATTTCAGTTGTTATAACACCAACCCGAAAATCATGGCTTATGAAGTTCGGAAAGAGGGCAGTTTTTTTGACGACACCTTCAACTTGACCTCCTATTGCCTAAGATTAGCGACACTAGTTAGGGTCGATGAATGGGGCCGAGGGTTGCCAGCTGCTTATCTTCTATCGAATCGGTACGCTTTCTTCAACAGTCAGTTCAGGACGAGTAAAGATCAACGTAACATCTAGGATGACTGAAAATGAAACGGCACTGCTGTTCGAAGAAGTCAAAAAGCTACTGCCCAGTTTCGAGACGGATTATTTTATGTCCGATGACTCCAGCAGTTTCTTCAACGGATTCATGAAGGTTTTCCCTTGCTCGAAAGCCAAGAAAATCCTATGCTGCTTTCACGTGCTCCAAGCTGTGAAGAGAAGTAGCAGTAGCAAACTTCAAACGGTTAGAGGTTTTTTTGCCACACTAGAAATGGTGTAAAAGGCTTTTTTTCAGAATCAACTAGCTGCATCAGTACTCTCAACCGTACGAGAGCTGCGCAAACTGCCTAATCCTCAACTTTTCGCTTCAAAATACGCCAGCATTCTTTCTGGTCAGGACGAAACAGAAATGGTTGATTACTTTGAAAGGACTTGGTAAGTCGTCCGTTTTTCATTTCCTTCAAAGGCAAAAGGTTCTTTTCTCATTTGAAATTACTTTAGGAGCCCCCACTTCGATCAGTGGAGTGGTTTCGCCAGAGGAAATTCGTGCGTACGCACAAGTATGCTCATAGAGCGGTTCCATTTGAGACTCAAACATGAGTTTTTGAATAAAAAGGCGAATTTGAGAATAGGCATATTGCTTGAACTTCTCATCACATTAGTTCCTCAAATGGAAGAGGACAGATTGATTAAGGTAGTGTTTTGTATCTGCTTGCCAACGCTAACCAATACAATTTTAAGATGGCAAGAGGTACGGCTGATGGACGCTTCCACCTTCATGAACAGCATCGATCCCATGCACTGTCTGAGAAGCTCTTCAACGGGAGTCGACTTGACGTAGCAGTAGTTTCTCCAGGAAATTGGAGAGTGACAACGAGAGGAGGCGTCAGATATGTCAAACAAGGAGTCTGCATCTGCGACTCGAAGGTAATAATTGCAAGCTATGTGGTTAACTCTTGTTTAGGCTTTTAGTTTATTCACGTATTTCCGCAGTGCAAGCATCAACCTGGATTAACACTTCCGTTTCCAGCTGAACAATCACTGCATCAAATGCGGTGCCTGTGCTTATGCTTTTGATTGTGAGTGTACACCGCATAAGATTGGAGTTGCATGCCCACATGAACGCGCTTCGCTTACACATGCTCCAGAAGGTAGTAATTCTGATTTCATTTCTCTCTCCCCGGAAGTCTGTGATATAGCCTTTTTGATAACAGGAGCAATGACCCCGCCCGAGGATCCGCCGAGTGCAGTTGATCACTATGTCAGCACTAGTGATGAAACGCCGCCTGAAGACTTCGTCATTAACGGTGCTTCAAATGTTGATCTGTTGGACTCCTTGAGAGAAGCCGTGCAGGAATTTGAATCGGTGAGTCCTTGCAAGTATTCAAACTTTTGTATTGTAGATTTCTTTTTCATTTCAGGTCAATGCTTCTGTGAGATCAAAAATGCTCCGAATTTCAAAGCTTCCCGAGGAAGACGCACAGCATCACATGGGGAAGGTGCTGCTGGCGGCGCATCGGCGTCATAGGCTAGACCCTAATATCGCAAGGCGCGCTGACCTACCGAAGACTGGAAGACTCCCCACTCCGACGCCTATCAGACTACTCAAGGTGAGTTCGAGAATCCGTCAGTCACAAAGTTTAATTATGTGATATCACTTTTTTCAGAGAGCTTCTTTGAGACAGAAAGTAGCCAAGAACGATGCCAGACCGCTTGATGAGTTCAGGGCCGATGAACTCAATTGCTGCATTGTCTGCTTTCGTCAAATTCCTCCTATGAATCTGGATAAGGAGGTAGACGAATGGGTAAATTGCGGTCAGCGCCTAATGTGGGCGCATGAATCCTGTGCAGGAGTCTGCGAACGGTGTCCTTACGACGAAGGGATATTTTCATATTGCGAACTTGATCAGAGTTAGTTCTTTCTAGGTATTTCTTTTTCGCATTGTTAACCTGGTTTTTAAAGTGGTCTTCTTGTAATAGGTTGTTGATTCTATTTTAAACTTGCTTTAATGTGTTTGTCATCAGTTTCGTGTTGTATGTTGACAAAAATTCTTTGAGTTTGAGCATCTGTTGTCAGTCATAGTTACTCGACTGGTTTTGTTCCATCTCGGTGAAAACTATTCCGGTGTTGTGAGTTTGTGTGATGTAACTTTCTGTCTCTCCTTTTTTTATCGAATTGAGTACCAAATTTGATTACCTGATTAACTTAGTTCAGCTAACTAGTTAGAGTATAAACTTGAGTAAATAAGTGGCTGATTACTCGAAAAGTAGGATTGAGGTTGAGTCGCCACTCTCAAACGTTTCTGAAGAATAGTATTTTGTGGTTCGTTATATTGATAATGATTAAGCAGGCATACAGATCGCAATAAAACATGATTTCGTTAGCTTGCTGTATTGGGATCACTGCATGATTAGAGGCCAACTGCAATATTGCAATATCCGACACCAACAAGTTGGCTCATCATGTCATTATTTTTTGGAAACCTGTGAAACGTCAGAATCATGCTCGAAACCCCATCGCCGTATCAGTTCGGTAGTAACTCATACCTAGGAGCCGTACGCATACCTTCCCGCGAGCGTTTCGGTCCCTGCTAAGCTGTTCTGTGATTGCACGATTTCGCTTATTGACCAATCACGATTGAGCTTTGCGGGGATGCTCGGGGAGAAATATGCCTACTGTTACTGAATGTCCCCTGAACGCTCCTGAATTTACAACGACTTGATACTTATCTCCGTGTTTGTCGGCTGATTCGATGAGCAACAGGGTCAATCAGCGGCTTTTTTTCGTGAAGCGACAGGCGGCAAGGGAGGCGACAGCTCTAATAGCACAATAATGGAAATTTGTGAAGAGAATCGTAAAATTTCTGGCGTTTTAGAAAGAATCGCACAGGCGGAATCGTTCGAGATTTCGAAATTTTGGCCAAGAAGGTCGTGGCTTCATCGAAGTTGCAGCCAACGGCCTCTCCCGTACATAGTACATCGTTTTCTTGAATTTCAGATGAATTATTCACTCCCGTTTCTTTCTGTAGAAATTGGTGTCAGGGAAGTTCTTAGTACTGAAACATTTTGACGGCAATTTATACCCTTATGATATTATGATGCTTATTAGAACTCCAACTTGTGCAACAGCAGGTGTTAAATCAAACTGCAAACGGTCACCCAAAATATTGCATCACTGAAATAAGACGGGAATACGAGTCTATATTAATCATCTGCGATACGTAATTCTCAAAGAAATACTTTCCTTAAGACTGCCTAAAAACACCAAAACTCAACTTCAATCGGATCAAAGCATTCAACGCAATCCTTCAAAATTTTTAGGCACGGAATTCCACCTTGTTCGCTCAAGAAGAGGCGGAAAGTTCTATGGTAGCTTTACCGCATCGATTAGCAATTTTTTTTCTCGTAGTCGTGAAATAAGTTGTAGTGTCCGCAGCCAACGCGGCCAAACACGCTATTTTACGGCATGAGAATTTCGTTCCCTGTCCGACGTTAGCGTTCGAGTCTACTTTACTTAATGTTACCGCGTTCACCCTTTGTGAATGAGAGAAAGACGGCCCCAGGTCTAAAAGACAGAACATTTCGAGAAAGATGGACGTCACCCAGGACATTAACCTTGACCGATTGGACCTCATTGTGAACCTCGGTGTTTTCGTTATGGTGAAATGATTGTGAGTTGTGACCATTGTCGTGAAAATTTTCGCGCTACTCTTCAAAAATCCTGTCGTACTTCGCACAAAGAGAAGCTTTAATATTAGATCGAATAGAGTCGCATATCAACCTTGACTCACCCTCAATCTTCCTCCAAGCCCGTTCCTCGAGGTAACGCCGGCACGCCTGCTCTTTCGAGCTACACTTCAATCGTGATGAATACAGCACACGCTGTTTTTCTTTGATCACAGTTCTTAATATCGACCGATAGATATCAATAGATTGAATGCTGCTCCGGTTTCCTTGTTCTTGATGAAGTGCGGTAGTACACCGGTCGCTCCACATCGTTGATGAAATTTCAAGCATTGGAGGGTATGTACTGCTTTTTGACGAAGCGATAAGGCTTCGCGTACCAGGGAGAACAGATGTGGCGGTACGTTGTTTAATAATCTCCAGCTTCTCCAATCTTGCAAGCTCGGCATGTTGATCTATTGTTTACTAATGCTTTCTGCCTTTGAGGTTCGTTGGTGGACAGGTTTATTGTATAGGCCTGAGCGTTTCGACGGAGTTCGGCGTTTCGACGGAGCTACTTTTTATATTTAAACGGTGAGTCATAGAACAACACGGGCAATGGCAACTTCATTCAATCAAAACTATACATAATTATACACTATTGTTCCAACAACAGGCCGTTTTTGAATTGTAACGATCTTTTCAGTTCGAAATATGGTGCACACATTTCATGAAGTCCTGCGCACTCCCATTGATGTCGTGCACAATGTACCAACACTCCAGCAAGCACCGAAGAGCTTTCTCATGTAGGCTGCGCAGGGCACCAACACCCATGTCACTATAACATCCTTTCCACACTATCGTCCTCTTATCGACTGGACGCCTCGAACACACCACCCTGCCAAGAAGGTGTTCCCATGGAGTTTCTAAGGCAACAAAACTTATCTTCAGTGCCAGGTTTCTCTGTTATCAAATGAGTTCAGCGTGTTTTCAGATATCATATTTTTTACACGGGGACTTAGCGCGATGAAAATTGGATTATATGGGTAAGTTTCGCTTTGAATGACGTATAGCTCATCTCACTGGCGATGGAATGCTGATCTTTGCTCTGCTCTTGCTTGTTCTGCTTAAACCTTTGCTTAATGCGTCGGCGCGGGAATTAATCTAGTGCACTCAAATCTAGTGCAACAATTGTAGTAGAAGAACCCCAGTTAGTTATATTTTCTCTTCGTGGGTTGATATTCGTTGTACATATTCAAGTTTTTGACAGGAACAAGTGACCAATCACGTCGAGAGAGACTGTGTACTGTTGGGAGCCGATCGGGCCTACGAAACTCGATGGCGCCTTTCGTATTAAGTTGCCTTGCAGGAACGTCCGAGTAGTTCCTTAGGAGCAGATGCAGGTTTGGAATGTTGGCTTTAATCCCTACTGACATAACAGCGCTACAGACAGAAAGTTTGGAGATTACATTACATGTCGTCATACTGCTTTTGCAAAGAGACCCTTTCTGATGGCAGTTCCTCCGTTTTTTTTTTTTCTAGAATTCGTCGCGGTCATCTTCTTTCTTTTCTTAGCAGTGTTTGAGATGTTATTCTTCCCATTCCATGTTATTGCAGGGGTAATCTGGGGCCGTATGCAAGAACGCGCCGGCTGGGGCAGGGGCAGTGCAGTCGGCGCCTTTGAAGATCGCCCCTCACAAAACAGGACACGTCTGTTGTGGTCGGTCACAATTCAAGACGCGTATGTCGTGCCCCGTCGCTGTGCCCTAGCTGCCCCGGCTAGGAGACTGGATCGGCCGGGGGCAGTGAGAAGGACTACTGGGGAACAAAACACGTGTCTAAACTTGTGACGTACCGTGTCCTGTCTTGTGGGCAACAGCGACCTAAAGGGCGCCAACTGCACTGCCCCTGCCCCAGCCGGCGCGTTCTTGTATACGGCCGCTGTAGGGTGGGGGTCAATAAACACGGAAAATTCCATGTCAGCTTACCTGTGTTGTCCGTATAAACAGCTTCTAGGCAGATATTATTTGATAGGGCTCAACTTTAGTAGGATAGCAGATAAACAACAAAGAATGTCAACAAACTTGGAGAATTCACTGTGCGCCCAACCTTAGTGTTTGTAATGACAGCTTCTAAGCAAACTTATTTTATTTACTCCTTTATTGGTTACGTCCGAATGGAAGCGCCAACTCATCAAAAAGACTTACAGTGAGAAAAATTGGGGAAGGTTGCATACATCAACACAAAGAGGAGAAACAGTTGAGCAAACAACTGAGAAGGAGAGCTAGCAAGTTCACATCGAAACAGAGGTTGGACAGACAGAAGGAATCCGGGAAAGATGCACTGAACAAGAGCGAAAAAGCAGTTGAACAAACCGTTGGGAAGAAAAGCAAACAAAATTACAATAAAACAGGAAAAACGAGGCAGGGATAACGACGTATTACCCAGTAAATCTTTTAATGGGTGTGCGCATCTGGAATTTAGCCATTGATAACAGTAAGATTAGACATAGACGATGATCTGAATGCATACCAACAAAGCTAGTCGTGGCCATGTCATCTAGCTACCGCACTTTGATACCTACCGGAACTTCGGCTACTGCTACCTCTCGCACCACTTCCGCCTAGTCGCTCCCCGGACCTCCCGTTTATCCTAGTAACGCATGTCTTGTCACTACGCATTACAAGTCATAGTACTTTCTCTGCGGAGAAACTATTTCTGATTGGAGTTACTTGAGAATGATTCGAGAAGTCGCGATCATCTTCTTTCTTTGATGAGCAAATTTTGAGATGGTATTCTTTCCCTCTTCACGTCATTGTAAGGGTAAATAAATGAATAAATATATCAGTAGGAAGGCTGATAAACCGCCAAGAGTGTCAATAAACACGGAGAAGACACTGTTTATAAAGCATCATTGTACCAGGCCGTCCAATAATTCCTGTCCGAAAATTTTCAAAATTCTATAATTTTCCTTAGAAGTGTTATAATATCAGGCAAGTGTAAGAACCTTCCAGAAGGTTCTCCAAAGTTCTACGCTAGGGGTATATAAGGCGCAGTCGCCGCGTCTAGCTACCAGTACAAGCTAAAATGGACCAAGGTCGAATTCGTACGTTCGTGTACTACGAGTGGCTGCTGGGCAACGACACGGGCACCGCGGTCGCCAACATCTGCAGAGCGTGCAAGGAGGATGCAGTGTCTCAACGCACAGTCAGCCGCTGGTTCAATCGTTTCGGGAGCGGCGACACGAGCCTCGAGGACAGGGAGCACAGTGGGAGGCCTTCTACGGTGGATGATGACGAAGTCCGTCGCTGTATCAAGGAGAAGTCGGAAGCCACCACCCGTGAACTTGCGACGACGCTCGGCTGCAGCAAGTCCACCATCCACAATCGACTCAACTTACTCGGCTACCACAAAGTTCTGGCCCGTTGGATCCCCCACCGTCTGACGGACGCCAACAAGCAGAGCCGCGTGGCCGTCTGCCAGTCCCTCCTCCTTCGTCGGCATCGCAAGGAGTTTCTCGAGGACCTGGTCACTGGAGATGAGAGCTGGGTCCTCTACGACAACGTCGCCCGCCGTGCCGTCTGGATCCCGCGAGGAGAAGAGCCGCCGACGACGCCGAAAGTCGACCTGCGCGACCTGCTCCCGCTGAAGATCATGCGCTGCCGCTGGTGGGACACCAAGGGCATGCTGTACTTCGAGCTGCTCCCGCAAGGCAGGACGGTCATCTCCTCTATCTACACCGATCAGCTCGAGAAACTAGCCGCCGCCATCCGAGAAAAGCGTCCCCGATGGGCCTCGGTCCACCTGCAGCACGACAACGCGCGCCCTCGCGTGCCGAAGGAGACCCAGCGGAAGTTGGCGACGCTCGGCTGGGAGACGGTTGGCCAACCGCCGTATTCCCCGGACCTCGCCCCCTCCGAATACCATTTGTTCCGCCCGCTGAAGCACCATTTGGCCGGAAGAAAATTCACCAACTACGACAACCTCAAATCCGAAATCGCGGATTTCTTCGAGTCGCAGCCCCCGGAGTTCTGGGCGAAGGGCATCGGCGACCTGCTCAATCGATGGGCCACTTTTGTGGAAAACCAACTACGACAACCTCAAATCCGACATCGCGGACTTCTTCGAGTCGCAGCCCCCGGAGTTCTGGGCGAAGGGCATCGGCGACCTGCTCAATCGATGGGCCACTTTTGTGGAAAACTATGGTGATTATATTGTTGATTAGACTTGTTTTTCAATAAAGTTGAAAAAAAATTAAAAATGGTGAAATTTTCGGACAAGAATTATTGGACAACCTGGTAGATGTTGACCTTCAGACCTTCGGTGAAGATTTACAGAGCAGTTGAGTGAGAGCGGCGCTGGGGCTTCGGTGGTGCAGTGCGATAAGGCGCTCACCCGGAAAGGGAATATGCTGGTTCAATCTCGCCCGGAGCCAAGCGTTTTGCGATCAACTCAGCACCTTGTGGAAATAAACCATTATTGTTAACAATAACAGCTCCAGGCAAATGATATTTGATAGGGTCTAACCACAGGCTGATGAACCGCCAACAGTGTCAATAAACATGGAAAAGTCTTTGTTCACAGACCATTATTATCAGTAATAACAGCTTCTAGGCAAACAATAATTGATAGGGCTCAGCCGCAGTAGTATGGCTGGCAAACAAGGAGGAATGTCAAAAAACATAGATAATTCACTGCTCACGCACCATTATTGCTAATAATAATTGCTTCTCGGCAAATATTGTTTGATAGGGCTCAAGTGGGCTACCAAACGATACTTTTCTAGTGTGTAGTGTTTGGGAAAGTCTTGTGTGTCTCAACTCTTGAGTGGTTGGAGAACTCTGAACATGACATTGTGTGGTGTAGGACGTTACGTAAATCTACCACACCTCGCCTCCGTCGGGGGCGCGCGCTCGCGTCGCGGCGTCGCATTGGAGCGCTCTTTCTCACAGCCCACTGCAGTTCCTCACACGTACACTACTCTAGCTGGGTGAATTGCGATATTTAGTGTATGTTAGGGTTATATGGACCTCCAAACGGCGCGTATAGCTGCAGTGTTAGGGTAGACGACACTCGACAATGCGATTCTCGCAAAAATTACTAAGAAAAGGGTATAGATTAATTCAGGTGGGTTCGGCATACTAATTGCAACACATGTGTTCCTTCACAGATTGGTCAATACAAGATGAATGCATGAGAAGGTGGTGCTCCAATATCTTACACACAGTCCGATGAGCTGATACCGGCATACCGTTAGCTCATGTTCGAAAAGGTCATTTCGAGCACACTATAATGCTTAAAAACTCAAGTTTTGCTCAGGAAAACTCTTATATGTAATGTTTGGGAAAGTATGCTGAGGAGCAATCGGAAAATTCTTCCATAGATCGCGATTTCTGTCTTATTTCTCGTAGAACGATGTCCAGATTATCGAACTGAAGCCCACTTTGAATCTATTAAGTGGCGCAGAACATTTCGAAACTAAGTGAAGGCGAGCCAAATCGATTTTGAACAATTTTCCGCGCTGGGGGAAGTATGTTAACCCTCTTTAGAAATAGCCGGCTGTCACAAGGATTATAATTCTTCTGATATACCATGGGCATGGATCGTGAAGAGACTTCGCGTTCACTGTTCAAGGTTGGCGCAAACCAGGTGCGCCTATGTTATAGCGTGTGGCACCGAGTTTTCGCCAACCTTCGACAGTGAATGCGAAGTCTCTTCCCGATCCATCCCGACGTTAGCTGACGCTGATCACTCTGTGTGCCCTGTTTGCAGCAAGGTGCTCCATAAACAGAGTTTCTACCGGCACTTGAAGAATGTTCATCAGTACTCCGAGGACCAGTGCAGTGAACCGAAGGAGGAACGGAATTTGGCGAATTCGTAAATTACCTGCCCTGTCTGTGGTAATAAACAAGGAGGTCAAGAGGGATTACCCATTCATTGTCAAGAGAGGCATACCGAGGATGGAGCATGCGGTCGTCCTCAGGATAACACAGTATTCTGTCTCACCTTTGCCAACGAAAATGAATACAAGGTTTCAGAATTTTCTCTTGCTTAGTGGTGTACTAATACATCCGGCACGGACCTCAGGTACCGATTCGCAATACTAAATGCTTAGAATCATCATATCGCCACGTTAAGACCTGCAAGTCATAAAAAGAGGGGAAAGCCTGGTCCGCGGCGATGGTCTGTACTGTGAATGTGTTGACCAAAATTCAATGCGTTATTTAGTCCTTTTGCTTCTCTGTGAATAGAAACTTCCGAAATTAATTTTGATCTAGCTATGCCTATCGGACGAATGAGAAAATATTGCATTTCGCTTATGCATAGGTCTTCCGTGGACAAAGAGATTGGAAAACATCAGAGACTACGGTAACACCGTAAATATGCTGTTTCTCACACGAAAAGTTTCTAACGCTTGCGAATCAGGTGGCAATGAAAGATATAGAACACATTCATCGAGCAAAACGGAAGAAACACACATCGAAGCCTAACAGCGTCAAGGCCCTTCATGAACAACTATAGGAGATGAGGCGCAGGGCACCCAGCGCCGGAGCTGGACCGTCCAGTGACATATGACCCACAAATAAAGCGAATTCTGCGATGTTTCACACTTCTAGATTGTATATTATTCTCTCTGGCTTGTAGATCATACCCTGAAAAATTTGGAAACGATGTTGCCTGACGACAAATGAGAGATGAGTATTGGAGCACCACCTTTTCATGCATTCATCTTGTATTGACCAATCTGTGAAGGAACACATGTGTAGCAATTAGTATACCGAACCAACTTGAATTCATCTATTCCCTTTTCTTAGTAATTTTTGCGAGAATGACGTTGTCGAGTGTCGTCTACCCTAACACTGCAGTTATACGCGCCGTGTGGAGGCCGATGTAACCCTAACATACACTAAATATCGCAATTCACCTAGTTAGAGTATTGTACGAGCGAGGAACTGCAGTGGGCTGTGAGAAAGAGCGCTCCAATGCGACGCCGCGACGCGAACCCGGAGGCGAGGTGTGGTAGATTCACGTAGCATGTTTCTCTCTGACGACCTGCACATAAACACTTGCTTGTGTAGCAAATGATTGAGTAAAACTGGGAGCGGATGCGGTTTCCTGTTTATGATTACGGTTTTGTGCTCGTGATTAATGCAGTAAAAGGTATTTAAATTAGTACACCTAATCTCTCGTTTTCACCCTTTCAATAGGTTGTAAGGAAAATTTCTACCCACTTGAATTCGTGATTTTTTTAAAACTTCCAGCGCTGATATTTTGGCTCAGTGTAAGAACCAGTTCAGAATCACGAATAATAGTCCAT
The DNA here is from genome assembly GCA_029168955.1 of Aplectana chamaeleonis. NCBI lineage: Eukaryota > Metazoa > Nematoda > Chromadorea > Rhabditida > Cosmocercidae > Aplectana > Aplectana chamaeleonis. The sequence continues at coordinate 84,852 of JAPDOI010001538.1, forward strand.
GATATGCTTCTGTACCCTCCAAGAGGAACGTTTGATTCTAGAATGATATGAAGGCCTATCAAAACTGATTGTGTTTTGATACGACCAACCGCTCCGCTGCTTGTTCTGCTCGGACTCAGATGAGCGAGACGGCTATACTATTGACTTTCCGCGCTGTTTTGTTTACTGGCAAGTTCCCGGCTGGGTGAGGTTCATCTTTCTTCCTCTCTCAAATCCACGCGGGGGAAATTTGGGCTCTCAGATTTGGTAAGCTTAAGGCGACGTTGTATCGAGTGAACACAAGTCTTATTCGACCCTTTCAGGCTCTGAAGAAGGAGGCTACTCCCAAACGTCAGCCATAAAAAATACTATCAACCTTGTGCTGAGTTCAACATCAAAGCAGAACTGAATTATCATCATGCCAAGGTTTATGGAGAGTCGCACAGGAAGACTGATAAATCATTATTCCGAGAGATCCTCGCATTTAAAAGTGTGCTCTGAATGCTCCTTATTTATTAGAGGTTTCAACAATAGTAAAGCTAAAAAGAATTCATTAAACTAAGCAATATAAGCTGCTAAACCATCTCAGACGTTCAAGCTTCCGACGTTTGTTTATTACACATAACACACCAAGATAGGCGTGGAAAAGGAAGTGAAATGCTCCTGTTGACAAGTCAAATTGCGCGTATTGTCAGCCTGAGTACTGCCCATTGCCCAGCGACGTCCGCCTGTTGTCGGGCTGTTGACAACTCGTTGCGTCGCGTTAAGCGACCTACAATACCGGCCATAACTTCTGTCCCAAAGCGCGTCGGCGACGCGAAATCGCGTCGAAAACGCCGTTTTCGTTCATAGTGGACTTTTTGAGAACCTGAAAAAACCATTCGATTCCCCTCGATGAGGAGATTGCGATTATATGTTCAGACTTGAGAAAAACTCAAGTCTTCACATACATAGCTATGGCCTATTTTCCCTAAAAGGAGTCAAAATCTTTGTGAGTGGTTACTTTCTGAATCTGAAAACACTGATCGCTTCCACTCGTCGTCCTGATTCCAAAAATCTTTTCAAGTTCAGAAAAATGTTACTTCTTGACCTAGTTATGGCATCTTTGGCCCACCCAAAGAGTAGGAATGCTCTATCAACGGCGAAACTTGAACGTGAGCATCACCAGTATATTTGTATCGTAATTTTCACTTCTAAGCTGTCTCTGTACCTGCAAAAGTATGAGATTTGACTCTTAATCTTTCTTAGTTTTATATGAACTCGGTTTTGGCGATGGTCTCCCTTCAATTTCTCGGTTCTCCGCGCTCTCCACGCGATTCCTCTTCTCTCTCTGACGCACTCCCGCTGCCTGTACTGCCTCGCTTGAAGACAGTCCCCCAAAACCGAATAGAATTCGAGGAACGGAGACGGACTGGAGAGTCAGTGTTATGAAAGCCCGGTATCTGAAAGACCAAAGGTCGAAATGGGAGAGGAGTACATGGGTGTTCTCTGAGATATTGCTATAGCGAGACGGAACGCTGGTCGACTCAGAAAAGAAAGCAGTTATCTGAACAGGTGGTCCGTATTGAATCAGCATCAAGAGACAATCGGAACAGGAGTTAGCGTTATGGGTGGTTTGTCCCTGGTTTACTAAATTCTATTCTCACACTACGGTGAGTAATTCAGTGGCTATAGACCACCGAGCCAGCGCGCGCGGTCGCGGCGCGCACAGCATTGATTCATTTCCCACATCATTGAGCACTCTTCCGGGAATGCGGATGTAAAATCGTCATAAAAGAAAACTATCGCATCCTCGTTTAAGGAGAAAAATGCATTTTTACCTAGTTGAGAAAAATGCATTTTCACCTAGTTGAGAAAAATCCTCCGTATTAGCTCAATTTAAAAAGAAATATCCAACGGTGCCATTCTGAAAACTTTCTGTTGTCGGTCAGTGATTCCGCGGCTATAGACCACCCAGCCAGCGCGCGCGGCTGCGGCGCGCGCAGCATTCATTCGTTTCCCGGAGAAGGGTGTGACTCATCTTTCTGCACTCTTCGGCCATCATTCAGTACCAGTAAAGTATTGAATCCACGTTTTATTAGCAAAAATAACAATTGTACCAAGGTAGAAAAAATACTTCAACAGACATAACAAAATCCGCTGAAGTTTGTGAGAAAACTAGAAGAAATGATCTACGAAGATTAAACGGACGAGCTGGACAAAGCACTGGATGACCGCGTGAAGTCCGCGGATAAAATGCAATTCATGCAGAAGATGAGATTGAAAATTTTATATGGATTTCCTTGTATGCATTCCCGGAAGATTGCTCAATGATTATTCACACAATTCACGTGGGAAACGAATAAATGCTGCGCGCCCCGCGGCCGCGCGCGCTGGCTGGGTGGTCTATAGCCGCGGAATCACTGACCGACAACAGAAAATTTTCAGAATGGCACCGTTGGATATTTCTTTTTAAATTGAGCTAATACGGAGGATTTTTCTCAACTAGGTGAAAATGCATTTGTCGCAACTAGGTGAAAGTGCATTTTTCTCAACTAGGTGAAAATGCATTTTTCTCATTAAACGAGGATGCGATAGTTTTTTTTATGACATGATTTTACATCCGCATTCCCGGAAGAGTGCTCAATGATGAGTGGGAAATGAATCAATGAATGCGCGCCGCGACCGCGCGCGCTAGCTGGGTGGTCTATAGCCACTGAATTACTCACCGTAGTGTGAGAATAGGATTTAGTAAACCAGGGACAAACCACCCATAACGCTAACTCCTGTTCCGATTGTCTCTTGATGCTGATTCAATACGGACCACCTGTTCAGATAACTGCTTTCTTTTCTGAGTCGACCAGCGTTCCGTCTCGCTATAGCAATATCTCAGAGAACACCCATGTACTCCTCTCCCATTTCGACCTTTGGTCTTTCAGATACCGGGCTTTCATAACACTGACTCTCCAGTCCGTCTCCGTTCCTCGAATTCTATCCGGTTTTGGGGGACTGTCTTCAAGCGAGACAGTACTGGCAGCGGGAGTGCGTCAGAGAGAGAAGAGCAATAGCGTGGAGAGCGCGGAGAACCGAGAAATTGAAGGGAGACCATCGCCAAAACCGAGTTCATATAAAACTAAGAAAGATTAAGAGTCAAATCTCATACTTAGAAGTCAGAATTACGACACAAATATACTGGTGATGCTCACGTTCAAGTTTCGCCGTTGATAGAGCATTCCTACTCTTTGGGTGGGCGAAGTATGCCATAACTAGGTCAAGAAGTAACATTTTTCTGAACTTGAAAAGATTTTCGGAATCAGGACGACGAGAGGAAGCGATCAGTGTTTTCAGATTCAGAAAGTAACCACTCACAAAGATTTTGACTCCTTTTAGGGAAAATAGGCCATAACTATGTGAAGACTTGAGTTTTTCTCAAGTTCGAACATATAATCGCAATCTCCTCATCGAGAGGAATCGAACGGTTTTTTCAGGTTCTCAAAAAGTCCACTCCGAACGAAAACGGCGTTTTCGACGCGATTTCGCGTCGCCGAGGCGCTTTGCTACAGAAGTTATGGCCGGTATTGTATTTAGCAGCAACTCACATCCTGCAGGACTGATTCATCTACTCAGGCAAACTGGGGCGTCGACAACAGGTTGATAAGTTCTCATATCACGCGCATTGAACCTGAGACCTGCCCGTTGTCCAGCGACGTCCGCCTGTTGTCGGGCTGTTGACATTTCGATGTGTCGCGTTTGGTGGCCTCTTTAGCAGTAGTTCACATCCTGTCAGACTGTTTCATCTAGCTTAGGAACTACATTACACCGACACGCGTCGCGGTTGGCACACCGACACGCTGATCGCCCTGCCTCCACTGGGGTCACCACCGGATTGGCAGGACCTCCAGGTGCTGGGCGGGGCCAATGTACCGCAAATCAGGGTACCCCATTATCGTTTATCACACAATCGCACTACAGTTACTGTGGAATGTTACTGTAGTTACGCGATGAGTTGTGAAACATCGCGTAATTCTTCCCTGTTGTTTATTTTAGGTGATATGCGTCGTATCTCAAGTGCTTCCAGAATTCTCCTTTCTGCTGAATTATTCACCGACCTATGCAATACTGTAATGATAAGTCTAGGTGGAGCTTTCTAGGCTTATTTGAGGTTCTATGATTAGAGAAGCTGTTGTTTGGGTATGAGACGGAGTTTCTAAAAGCCATCCTGTGTTCATCCAATCGTTTAGAGAGGGGCTCTTTGTTTCCCCTACATACTTTCCCCACAACCTTCACAATATATTAAATACACGTTGCCCACCAGCTGACATATTTTGTTATCATCACAATATGTACAGTTTTGTCTACCGCACCTTTTCTCGTAGGGTCTCGAGAAAGTAAGCAGAGTCCTCAGGGCTGGGATTCATGAACGCATTGGATTCCGGCGAGGTTCGGTTGGGTTTGGTTTGGTTAGCTGCCCAGCTCGGACCAAACCGAACCAAGCCAACACCTGGGAGGTGCGGTTACATGGGACCCAGGGGTAGCCTAGTTCTGACCGAACCTAGCGATGATGAATCGCTGGTTTGCGAACGTTTCCAACCAAACCATGCTGGGACCCCCGGTTTTGCGTTCATGAATCCAAGCCCAGATTTGGGGGTGGACGGAATATGAGCCGTACAGGAAGCGATTAGGCTTTCACTAAACTATCCTTTCTTTGTGGCACGTATTTGTTTATGTATGGCAGTACCATCGAATTAAGTACCATCTGCAGTGGTATGAGGTTTCCAGGAGTGCGCATGTGTTGTGTTGTAGCCGTTTCAGTTATCACTGTTTAGATAGCTTCAACAGTCTGTGTTTAATTGTTGTTGGAACTGTTGTAACTCCTGAATCAGGTTGTGTTCAGCAAATGCGCAACGTGGTGTGTTAGGTTTTCAGCTGGTGTGGTATAATATTTTGTCCGACTGTCAGTCGTTTTGAAATGCGAAGGCGATTTCTGTTTTGAACAAGGAAACGTCTTTATTTTGAGATTGTTTCGAACAGAAAGTTGTTTTTTGTTTTCAAGATTGATACGCAGTGAGAAATCTGATAAAAATTTTTGAACAAAACATCTGATATGGCACTTGTGATCGCGGAGGCTTTTATAAGCGTACATCGCGCTCTCTCCAGCTAACGTCTAGCGACTGTTGAGGAAGGAGCATGCGGCCTCAGGTTTCCGTTGTGATGGTGAGTTTTCTAAGGTATGAGTGATTTTTCGAAAAGAATAAAAACGTACTGGAACTGGTACACAACATATGTGGATCTACTCTTCCAGTAAGAAAACAGAAAAAGTTAAACTGCCATTCCCATTGTCCATAGTTTTCGCTCTCGCTTCACTATCGAATTAGCAGTCAATATTCTGTTATGTTTCGTCAGTCCTTTACGCTGCTTTCCATCACCTCGCGAAATCGTGGAAAACTCTGCTGCTAAGGATATCATTGCAACTGGAGCATTCAATAGAGCCTCTTCAATAAATTGATGAAAATACGTGTAGACTTCTCTGTGAAAACCAAGGGTCAGTATCAGGGCTGTGCGAAACTGTTATGTTTCCGATTCCGTTTCCGAGTTTTTCAGCCGGGAAACAGAATAAAATGTTGTCACACGAATTATGGCAACAGGTCTAGCTAGACGAGAATTTTTGAAGGTATTGTGGAACGCTGAAAATCACATCCGACCTCTTGCGTTCAATCCAATATCTAAACCTGGCTGAGATCATTCACGAAGTTTCTCTTCCTGATATTGCGACCCCATAAAGTGACCACATGGGCGTGGCAGGAATCTAAACGCCTTATGAGGATTCTTTTTTTTTCGAATTAGGTAGCTTTTCCGGTACTGATTCAGATCTCTTGCTGGGAGGAGACTACCCGCCCATTTTCTCGCAGTCAGCCAGGCACGTCAGCCTTCGCTGCCTCTGCGATAGGTCAGCGACAGAAGAATGGGTGATCTAAATAAGAACCGCTTCTCCTTTTTTCGTGAAGCTTTTCCTCTTGATTCCACTTCTTCGTTTGCCTACATGCACAACAACAACAACAAAAATCGAGTTTTTTTTGCAAGTGCTACCTGTCTTTGAGAAAGGAGTCTCGGCGTAGGCACGTGGTGGTGGCCAAGGGCAGTGGCGCAGCGCGTTTGACGGAGATCATAAAATGAAGTTGACAAATGAAGTTCGAAAGAAAAATAAAAAGTCGTCGCTGATAATCTGAAAATTGACTTCCGATCGGCCTTGAAGAATACCCTTTTTGTTCTCTTCCGTTTCCGTTTCCGGCGTTTTTTGACCATTTTTCTTCCGTTTCCGTCTCCGAAAAAATTGAAAAAGATTTCCGCACAGCCCTTATCAGTCTCAGGCGATTCTCGGCCCCGAGCCGCACAGAACAGCAATCGGAGCCGTCTGACAGTTCGGCTTGTTCTCCCAATCTTCGGGCCACTGCTGTTGCTATTCGGGCGAACTGGAGCAGCTCGGACAGCAACAGCGGTGGCCCGTAAAGCACCAGCAGCGGCCTAGACAGCAACAGAAGCCGACTTGCAAATTGGGAGAACGAGCCGAACTGTCAGGCGGCTCGGGGGGCCGATAATCGCCTGAGGTAGTCATTAGAACATAGGCGAGGAAAACCATGTAGAAATCCGCGAGAAGCACTCTAAAACAATTACGTCGAATATACATACAGTACCGTGCAAAAGTCTATTCGCGTGGCATTTCCGCGACTAATGTTTTTATACATATCTTGGCTTGCCCTTAGCGGAACTTGATGAAACTTAAGTATGTTATGGGGCACCACAACCCTTGCTTTACATAAACATAAAATTGGTCTTTGAGCGTGCAGTTTTTAAATATGGAATTTGTTAATCATTTTGTGGTATTATCTCAAATTAGGACTATTTCTTCAAAACATGGCTATTACAATTTCAAACTCGTAGCAAATATTCGTCATTCGAAGATCTTCGTTTAACCTTGTTAAAGATTGATCTCCATCGAATTTTTTTTAGAAATGAATTCGAAAGAGAATAATGCGATATTGCACCCATTAAGCATCTCTATTTGACGTTATCGAAAAAGAGCGAAATCAATGTTCCAGTTGTACATTGTCAAAGCTTATAAAGCACATATCCTGTAATGGTGCTGGGTTGAATAATTTTATAGGGGTGAATTTCCGAAAATTAACTCCAACCTGTTCAATTTTCGGTCTTCAGAAAAATTCTGATAGAGACTGATAGAGACTATTCTCTCACAAAGCTATACAACGGTTCCGAATTCCTTCGAATGGCGAATAACTGCTACGGGTTTGAAATGGCAATAGCCATGTTTTGAAGGAATAGTCATAATTTGAGATATTACCACAAAATGCCAAAAAATTCCATATTTAAAAACTGCACGCTCAAAAACCGATTTTGGTATGGGTAAAGCAAGGGTTGTGATGTCCCATAACATGCCAAAGTTTCATCAAGTTTCGCTAAGGGCAAGCCAAGATACGTATAAAAACATTATTCGCGGAAAGGCCACTCGAATAGACTTTTGCGCGGTACTGTACATCTTGTGTACGATACTGTCCAGAAAAATAAGGGATTGTGATCCATTGGACTTTAATTGAACTTCATTTTGCTATTGAGAGTATACGGTAGCTTCTTACCCTAATACCCCATTCTGACGTTTCTAACACTACTTCACACTGCTCGGCTCACTTTATCGTTTTCATTCTTCTTTCTCATCGACAGACTGAGAAGCCCCGGCAAAGCTGTGTGATAAAGTAGGTCCGAAGCCAAGAGCGAAACGAACTTTTTCATTTTCTCTTTCATACCTTTAGTATTTGGAATTTCTAACTACGGGTAATCTGAAGATTGGGTCTGATATAAATCTACAATGGCAAGTATTTTATAGTCTGTACTTGATGTATATTCTTATCGCTCCAGCCGCGAAGCGGCTGGAGAGGTTTGGTTTTGCCTGGCACTTACATATTGGCTTTACCTACATTTAGTAGAAATGATTGATTAAAAAAGTGCTTAGATTGAGAGCAGGCCCCACACGACCCAAAGAGCGGTTGCGAGCGAACCCTCACGCTGCTCAACAGCGGGATGGTATCGGGCCCAGGGCTGGGCACGCGTCCCGGTTAACCTTAGGGGGTTGCATATTAGACGTTGCAGAGAGGGCAAAGGGGGGTGCCTAAACCGAACACCAAAAAAGAGAACGAAATGCATGTTCTGTCGAATTTCAGGAAAAAAAGTAATACGCACTATTCTTCTGATTTGTCATATGTATCTTCTTCCCCGCTTTTTGAGTCGAACAATCAAAAAATTCAAATTATTGATAGAGATGCAGGTTGTGTTCGCAATAATTCATAGTTGCTGTCGAAGTTTGTTTCGATGAAGGATTAAACACTACTCTGTTATCTTGTAGCAAGTAAGGATTGATGTGGTGTCATGTTTCTTTGGTGCAACGTTCATTGGTTACGCGTGTGGCTACCGATTTGACGCAAAGACACAAAGACGGCGCCGAAAGCTATCGCTCAAGTTCAAAAATGATTAGCGAACTGATCTATGGCCTGGGTCGCTCATTTTGAGCCAGTCGAAGCAAGGCTTATCGGACTTATCACGTCAGAATCTCCACGTCGCTGTTATATTTTGCCATGACAGACCGCTCCGCTGCTTACTCTGCCCGGACTCATCCGAGCAGGCTAGAATTTATGTCGACAGTTTAAAAGTACAGATAGCACAGTCAGCATCACAACTAGTCAATAGATTTTTATTCAGGAGAATGTGACTTATGAAGAGAGCCAGCTGTAAAAATTGAAGACTGCAAGTTACTAAGAAAGAAGCGAATGACCGTGTCCTCCTCATTGAAAAATACCCTGTACATAAAAACCCGAGTTTTATCCACCTTGAATGCCGCAATCTATCATAGACTAGGCTAGCCGTGAGAAATGGTGTTTGTCCGCAGCTACACAACGCGCACTGGAGTGGACGCGCCCACAATATTAATTAAAAATGTATTTTTATTACAGAACGGGGCGGAGAAAATGATTGAAACTGGAGTAAATAACAGGAGGCAGAAATAGGATTCTTTCAATGTATCCAGTATAGAAATTTAATGTAAACAAACGAAGTTGGAGCGGAGTGAATTTTTTGGACGTATTAAGGTTCATTCAAATGAACCTAGTTGATTAAAAACACCCATAAACATGAGAAATAATAGCATTGCGAGAAAGAGGAGAATCTGGCAAACATTTTAATAGCAATAGGTTTGATATTCAATGTGATTTAAGGACCTTAAAACTCGTCCCGGTTTTGTCCCGGTTTTGTCCCGGTTTTCGGGTTAAAACCGGGACGAGATTTAAGGTGCTTAAATCACATTAAACTCAGTCCCATTGATGTTAAAATGTTTGCCAGATCTCTCCTTCAACAATATCCTTTGCTCTCAGTTTAATGCTAGTTTTGATCAACTAGGTTCGTTTGAATGAACCTTGTCACAACTAAATATTTACACCCGCTCTAACTTTGTTTATTTACATTAATTTTGTAAAATGGGTACATCAGAATAGAACTACCTTTACCATCTTCCATTTCCTTCAGTTTCAATCCTTTTCTCCTCCTTGTTCTGTAATAAAATACATTTTTATTCATATTGTGTGCGCGTCCATTCCGTGTGCGCTGTTTAGCTGCGTACAAACACCGTATCGCACGGCAAGCCGATTTTAGGATTGCGGCATTCTAGGAAGGTAAAACACGGGTTTTCTACTCTACGAATCACATGAATCCTAACATTGTTCCACAACCCAAAATAGTTCTGATTTCCACATCAGAACAATCAAACCTGAATTAACTAATCCTTCATAGGTTTATGAAAACATTTGACAGGAAGCATTAATTATTGCAATAGTAGGAGTTCTGTTGTTGGTAATTGTTCAATTGTTTTGTATTGAAAAATTTTTTGTCTTTTGTTTACCGTCTTACTAACAAATTTTCCTCATGGGGTTGTTTTGAAGTTCAGAAATTACATTACCTTTCTTGTTGCCATTTTCGGAATATTCTCTATTCAGTGCTTTTTTATACTCTTGTTCATCAAAATCAGGAAGTCAAGATCATGGCTGTCCAACTATTCGGAAAACAGCCGATTTCGATTTCCCATAAGGGGGTGCCTAAAAATTACCGAGCTAAGGGGGGTGCATATTCAGATTCGCCATGCCGGGACGTGTGCCCAGCCCTGATCGGGCCTCGGAGCTCGCATGCGCTCGTCAATCCACGTTGGCGCGTGGCCGTGCCGGTCGTCAACGATTTGCTAAAGAGTAGCCAGGCTTCACCGTCAATGCACTCCGAAAACATGAGAAGGTACCTAAAACACGTAATGGATCCTGGAGACTCTCGAAAGCCTGAGACCAGTTTGCTACATTCCTAGATCGATTCTTCATCGTTTCAGATGTGGGCGTTGGTTACATTTCTTTCAACTGTTTGTCAAGGGCAGCGAGCAGGTGCGTATTCTCGTAAACGCTATGAGTTTCAATGCGACAGTGACTACTGTATTATTTTCTGGGTTTCATTTCCAGCTCAGATATTTGTGGGGACGTTCCCGAGGACAATAGAACTGATTTGGTCTTTACCACTCGGTCGAGGTGAGAGAAACGAGACGTTCCCCTGTGAGGGGACGTCTCGTTTCGTCTTCGTCCCTCTCCCATCGATTTATACACAACGAATGACGTTGGAAGCAGTTGATTACGGGGGAGAACAAGGGAAGTTCGCTTCACGGTTGTTCCCTTAGCCTCCCCCCGAACATGATGAACGCGAAAACAAAGCCGCAGCGTATGCGGCGATGCAGACTGGCTTGTCGCGAGGTGCTCTCGCACTTCGCAAGTTGAGGGGACAGATCTGCCACTCAAGGACTGTGTAAGGCATCTCTATCTTGATTTTAGAGAAGATAATAAGCTCCTCTATAATCTTTCGTCAGAGAGGATATTTTTTGACCTACAGTTTTTCTGGAACAGAAGACTGTTGAAAACAGCAGTTTCTAGCAAGCTTATTTTTGACCGATCGTTGGACAGTGGGAAGATCTGCAGTCGGGAGAACAAGAGAACTCCAGCTGTGGAAACTTCCCCTATTACTCTGCTGTCGAGAGCTCCACTTCGCCTTCCCCCAATTCGGGGGAAGTTCCCCAGTTAATTCGAAGGAAGTTCTGTTGTCATTCTCGGGATTTTTCCCACGAATATCTGAGCAGCAAGCTAAGCAAACCAACAAACATCTAACTACTTTTATCACTAACATGTTACCGCAAAGTTCATCGCATTCTTGAGCGTGTATGATGCCTTGAGTAAACGCTTACAGATAGTTTCAAAACTTGCTCTGCAAACAACGGACTAGTGAAAGACGCTGAAAGGAGGGCATTTCTCAACGAGCACAACAAGTACAGGTAAAGCCATATTCGTATATCATTCGCTATGAATTGACTCTCTAAGTTTGTTTTCTCATCTTTTTAAAGCACTTTCTGCTCTGCCGGGCACCACGCTTTTGTTGCGCTCCTTCCTCTCTTCTCAAACCCTGTCTTTTTCGTTTCGCCGCAATATTCAACTTCTTGTTTCCATCATCTCGCATTTTGCTATGCCCCTACTGCAGCTCCCTTTTACCAATCTCCCTAGTTTCCTCCTTGGTCTCCCTCTCTCCCTCGGTTAGTTTCGCTTCTGCAATCACCTGCAGTCGGCACAGATCGCGCTGATAGGTATGTACTTTTGGTTCCCCGTTGACGAATTGCACCCACCCGGTGCTTGTAACTTCGACATAGATCCTAGTGATGTTTTGCGTTCCCCATTGAAGCTTGGCGCAAACTCCGTGCACCTAGGTTAGAGCATATGACACCGAGTTTGCGCCAGCCGTCAATAGGGAAACTAATTATCAGTGTTACCCGTACCGACTGCATACTAAGCGTGAAGGAGATTTTCGAAAAAAATGGATTCTGCTTAATACTGCCTATAGCTATTGGTACTCTTTAGCTAGGCGAATGTTGCCAAACTACATATGTACAATGAATGCCACCTTCAGGTCAATGGTAGCCATTGGTCAGACAGATGCCCCGAAGGCTTCAAAAATGCTTAGAATGGTAAGTATTTAAACATATTACAAATGCTAGGAGTTTCGTCGAAGAGACTCATTCATCCACATTTATATCCAGTGGAACAAAACGCGTCAAAATTAGTGCTCAGATATGGCGGACGAGGAAGTGTGCTTCGTGCCAGTGAATTAGTGAGCCGCGACGCTACCTGGCGGGAAAAAAAGCACGCGCGAATGTGAATGGTGACTATCGATCGAATGATTCCGTGACCAATGGCAACGTGCGGCTCCTTCGCGCAAGCTCCGTGCACCTAGGTTAGAGCATATGACACCGAAGTTGCGCCAGCCGTCAATAGGGAAACTAAAGACCACAACCGTGGAAATCTGGGATGTACTGCAGCAATTAACTATTTCTATGGTTTCGGTTTTCGATTTAGTCTAACACATGGACAGGCGGCTGGCCGTGCGGGGTTGGCAGCCTCAATGGAGAATGGGGTTTCCGCGGTGTGCACTACCGTCGCAGCCCCGTTCGTTCATCAGACTAAAATTATTACGCGAACTCTAGCCGCTAAAACTCCGACAATACGCTTCCGTCACACTAAAATGGCACCCTACAAATTAAGAGACACAAGCACAACTTTCGTTGTATATGAGTTTGAAGACATTGAACGCTCAGAGAACTATATCTTAATTGTTCATATTTTTGGTGTGTGCGTCATCTACTAAACAAAAATAGCGGAAGAGCACTTGAAAAGTGTAAATGGTGAAGAATACCAAGGTCGCAGGTAGTGGACAGTAGCGTTTGAATTTGAGCCATATCGATTCTTCAAATAGTTGCGCTGGATCGCAAGGAATTACTTCATCAGGTTCGCACCAGAATGTGCCAGATGACTTACGGAGCCCCCCCCTTTTTGGCAGGGTTAAAAACATTCAGCTTCCTATGTCTTCATGGAAGTCAGAATGAGCGGAATAAAAACTTCGAACTTCGGAAATCGGAAAACGGAATTCGAAACAGAACCAAAATTCCTGAAATCAAAAATCGGAGCAAAATTAAAATTTCGGAAACAGGAAATTGCAACAAGTTTCAAAACTGAAAATCGGCAAGCGGATTTCCAAAGGCCGAAATCGGCGGAAATCGGATTTCGAAAATCGGAAAACCGAACAAAGTAAACTCGCTGCTGACTTAGAAAAATGTGTCCCCGGATCTCGGGTCTAAAGCGTCGTCGTCTTCAAATCATCATTCTCCACAAATTTATCCATCCTTTGCACTGAACCGTTATGATTTAGACGATCTCATGGGGATCCCACCACGGATGTGCGTAATTACGACTAACGATGCGACTTTAATGAATAATATTTTTTTTTGTTGTTACGTCGAAAGGCTAACGACTAAAGATATCTTGAAAATTTTTTGAAGGCTATTCAAAAATTCGTTAGAGAATCAATATTCACTATACGCGCCATGTCAATACAAATAGTCGCGTTGCACAAATCACGGACCAGCCGCTAACCGTAACCTCAAGGTGTCTGCAGAGTTGCAGCGACAGGCCGCTGAGCGGGAACCTTGACGCGGCGACAAAAATGTTTCCGAACATTATCGTCGCGGAGTTGATTGCCGCTTACTGTGGCAGTTACGCACGGTCGATGGTCGCGGCAAACTTTGTCAGAGTCCCCGCCTCTTGTCAATACTTGCAGATAATGAACTTTATAGTCTACTTTACCAAAACATAATACTGACGAAGCAGGAGCGGTCGATTGAAGATCAATATTTACGAAACTCAACGCAACATGTTCCCCACCCAGAAAAAACTTTCCACGAAAATGGTTTTTTTATGAGGAAAACCCCGAAAAAGATTGGCCACATCCATTTCAAAACAGCACCGCTACCGCTAAAATCATTATCCTCCACTGAAACTTAAAGGCCTATTTCGCCTATACTGGTCAACTCATTCTATCTCAAAAGGAAAGGCGGGTCCACTATAGGCTGAAAATCTGGTTTTCGCTCGCTTTGGAGGGTTTTCTCAGCGTCTATGTTATCCAAGGTAGGCTAATGTTTATCTCAAGAAAGCTTCTGTTTCCATTATCACTGTAAGAACCGGTGGTTTTTTTCGTCGGGACCTCCTTAGCATCAGTTATATTTCACCAAAACCCACGGCTCCGCTTCTGGTGATAATCGAAATCGGCAGTTCACTAGAAGTTTTTTAGAGTACTACAATTCTTGAGCCTCGGAGCACTTTTAGTGGGCACACGACTTTGATCACCACCACCAGCGAGCGGTCGCTTTCTCTTCGAAGTATCCTCCTGACATGTCATATTTCTCCAAGGCTCTCCGCTCCGCTGCTGGTGGTTATCGAAAGTGAGAGCCCACTAGATCTGCTCCCGAGTTTGTATCTGCGGAAAACTCGGAATCAGAACCCTTCGCGAACGCTTCACTCACGCGTCCACACATGCACGCTTGCTTAGCAGAATACATATGGAAAATAGCTAATCCAAAATGCCCGGATAATGGTTAAGCGAACAACGGATAATCGGCCCTTTCTCTAGTGCCTAAGTGGCAGCGAGCATAGGCGGCGTTTGATTCCAATGATTTGCCGAGTTTTGCCGGAAAAATAACAAAAATTTCGGCAAACGACAAACGGCAATTGCCGCACATCTCTGCCCGCAATAGTCTTATGTCAGCTCCGCAATTTGATAAAGAGGTAGCGTCGACAACACGGCTCCTCAGCGAAACCGCGTCGGCACCGCGATGAGTGTGCAGGCTTTCAGTTTCCCGTCGGCTCCGCGTTCGACACACCTCCGAACTGGCGCGCATGAGTCATACTGCAGTATCAATCGAAGTTCTAACTAGTCTCGCCGATTTCTATTCCGGTGCTGTCCAAATTCGTGTTTTTATGTTATCTACATTTTTACCACAGAATGTGTAGTAAAATTGCCTTTATGTTGAGTTTCCATCCCGCGCAATAAGTCTTTTTTTATATGGTGATTATCTAACTGTTTTGCTTTGCTACGGATTAGTATGATTTGGAAATGAAACTTCTGTGAGAAACTGACATGGCACGGGAATTAACTTGGAAGAAGCGCTAAAAACTCAGTGAAATGATTCATCGTTGATTTGGCTGTGCACTTGTTTACTAAACAACAAAAATTGAGTGTGAGATTGAAGAACCAAATCACGCACTTTTCTTCTGAAATCAACCTAACGCTTGCAGTTTAGGTTAACAAGTCTCAGGTCCTTGCAAAATTATGTTGTGTTCCCATGAAAGTGGAAATAACATCACGTAGTGAGTTAATGCGAATGTCGTCAACTAAGAGAACTGCTGTCACACGAATACATAAATGCTCAGTAACAAGTGCGTGATTTGGTTTTTCAATGTCACACTCAATTTTTGTTGTTTAGTAAACAAGTGCACAGCCAAATCAACGATGAATCATTTCACTGAGTTTTTAGCGCTTCTTTCGAGTTTATTCCCGTGCCAAATCAGTAGCATAAGACATTTCACTTCTTTTAACGAGTTTCTCACAAATGTTTCATTTCCAAATCATACTAATCCGTAGCAAAGCAAAACAGTTAGATAATTTCACTTTATTTTAGCAAAGGTTTCCTTTTAAAGGCACATTACACCCTCAGATATGACCTTTCAAATGTTCATGCAGTTGTGTAGCAGACCCCTCTTGCATAACACTTGCCCACCCCTTCTAGCACCACCACAGTTCATACACCCTTTTTCTTGGTTTCCGAACAGAATAACGACGAGATGAGCGGATGAATCGCAACGTTTTCACTCCCTTGTCGGTCCTCCCTGTTGGGTCGAACACACGATCCGTAACGCTTGGCGTACTCGCAGTTGGGTCCCGCCGTCTTTCCTCGGCGATTGGCCCTTTTTAAGTCGAGTCCCACACACTTTCCCCGGCGCTTGGCTCACTCCCAGTTGGGTCCCTCACGCTTTGCTCGGCGCTTGGCGCACCCGAATTTGGGTCCCATACACGTTCCCCGGCGCTTGGCGCGTTCCCAATTGGGTCCCGCACACTTTCCCCGGCGCTTGGCGCACTCCCAGTTGGGTCCCGCACTTTCCTAGGCGCTTGGCGTACCCGAAGTTGGGTCCCGCACACATTCTCCGGCGCTTGACGTGCTCCCAGTTAGATCGTGCCCACTATCCCATGCGCTTGGAGCGCTCCCAGTTGGGTCCCGCACACTTTCTTCGGCGCTCGGCGCTTTTTATTGGGGTCCCGCACACGTTCCCCGTCGCTTGGCACACTTTTAGTTGGGTCGCGAACACGTTCCCCGGCGCTTGGCGCAGTTTTGGTTGGGTCCCACACACGTTCTGTGGGGTTTGGCACACTTCCAGTTGGGCACAGCACACGTTCTCCGGCGCTTGGCGCCGTTCCCCGGCGCTTGTGCGCACTTATAGCTGGGTTCCGCACACGTTTCCCGTCGCTTGGCGCACTTAAATTTGGGTCCCGCACACCTTCCCGGCGCTTGGCGCACTTTTAGATGGGTCCAGCACACGTTCTACGGCTCTTGGCGCACTTCCAGTTGGGTCCCGCATACGTTGCCCGGCGCTTGGCGCACCTCTACTTGGATCCTGCACACGTTCCCCGGCGCTTGGCGCACTTCTACTTGGGTTCTGCACACGTTACTCGGCGCTTGGCGCATACATAGCTGGGTTCCGCACACGTTCCTGGCGCTCGGCGCACTTCTAGTTGGGTCCCGCGCACGTTCCCCAGCGCCCAGCGCAGTTCTAGTTGGGTCATGCACACGTTCCCCGGCGCTCGGCGCACTTCTACTTGGGTCCCGCACACCTTCCCGGCGCTTGGCGCACTTCTAGTTGGGTCCCGCATACGTTGCCCGGCGCTTGGCGCACTTCTACTTGGGTCATGCGCACGTTCCCCGGCGCTTGGCGCACTTCTACTTGGGTTCTGCACACGTTACTCGGCGCTTGGCGCACTTAAATTTGGGTCCCGCACACCTTTCCGACGCTTAGCGCACTTCTAGATGGGTCCCGCACACGTTCTACGGCTCTTGGCGCACTTCTAGTTGGGTCCCGCATACGTTGCCCGGCGCTTAGCGCACTTCTAGATGGGTCCCGCACACGTTCCCCGGCGCTCAGCACAGGTCTACTTGAGTTCTGCACACGTTACTCGGCGCTTGGCGCACTTAAATTTGGGTCCCGCACACCTTCCCGACGCTTAGCGCACTTCTAGATGGGTCCCTCACACGTTCCTGGCGCTCGGCGCACTTCTAGTTGGGTCCCGCATACGTTGCCCGGCGCTTAGCGCACTTCTAGATGGGTCCCGCACACGTTCCCCGGCGCTCAGCACAGTTCTACTTGAGTTCTGCACACGTTACTCGGCGCTTGGCGCACTTAAATTTGGGTCCCGCACACCTTCCCGACGCTTAGCGCACTTCTAGATGGGTCCCTCACACGTTCCTGGCGCTCGGCGCACTTCTAGTTGTGTTCCGCACACGTTCCCCGTGTGCATACGGTTCCTGATGGACGAGAAGCAGACTCTACCCTAACGCTTGCAATCAATTCCACTCTTATCACAATACCACTCCATTTCTCTCAATTCACAACCATGTTTCTTATCATTCAAAAGTTTCACCGGACTCACACACACAGACACACACACACACACACACACACACACACACACACACACACACACACACACACACACACACACACACACACACACACACACACACACACACACACACTCACACACACACACAACACACACACACACACACACACACACACACAACACACACACACACACACACACACACATTTTAAAATTCACAATTTTTCCATATCTCGAGAACCACAAAGTGGATTTTCCTGAAATTTGGGCAGTGTTAAGAACCTTTACTGCTCTACATTTTGTGAAAATGCCAAGTTCGGAACTATCTTCCAAACCGAGATTCTGTAACGAGGGGTTTGCGCAGAAGCAATCCTTTTCCAAATCAGGTGCGCGCGAAGCACAATATTAACTAATATAACCTTGATCGTTTGTTTGTGCTCTTACGTCTCCGCGTATTACGCTTCTTGTATTCTTCGAGGTTTCGGTATCAAAACTGAAGCAACCACGATCTAAGAAACGATGCCGTTTGTTACACTACTTAGATTTTCGGGTGTTTTTTCGGAGTCAACCTGAATTGCGCATTTCATCTACTAGGTAGAGGGCCGAGTAGACATGGTCATTCGACACTAATTTTCGAATAAACGAAAGCATATAGCATTTTCGGAAAACGTTTGCATATTGTTCTCGAAAAATTGAAAATTGAAATGGGAACTGTCAGAAAGCTTCAAATGAACGAGTTTTCAAAATATTGCCTTTTTAAAACATATGAAGAAGGGAGAATAATTCAATTATATATTTTAGAATTGCCCGATTGAATGAGAATTTCAAACAAAAACTTTCGAAACTTCCGAATGAGTGAACTAACCTGAAAACCTTACCCTATCCGTTTGGCATTAATATTCGCAAAATACTCGGCCTATTCGATTCGACTTTTCAAATATTTCATAGATATTTCTGCACATTTCTTTTCAGTGACGAAATTTACGAAGCCCGTGACTCGAAATGAGCGAATACTCGAGGTTCTTTTCAAAAGCTTTTTACAGTTATCGAAATAATCAGGAAACCGAACATTTAAATGTTTCTAAACGATTGCTTAAGAAAACGGATATTTGTATTCCATAAATTAATCGAATTCACGAGAAATCCTACAATTTTAGTTCCCAGGGGCGGCATGCATGAACGCTGCGAAGAAGATCAGGGAGCCGCTCCGCGTCCTCCGTGCGAAGCGTCGAGCCAGATGTGACCCAAAAAACATGCCTTCGGCTTGACGTTGGGACGCAAATTCACTCCACACAGCAAACAGCACGCCTAACTGCTGTTTTTTTAAATTGATCCTTATCTAGAACGGCTTTATTTCTGTGAAACTTTAGAGCCAAACGGGAAAATTGTTCAAAAAATAATTAACTATGAAGAAGAAGTCAACAAAGACCGAAGTTAAATACGATTAAAATTTAAAACAAAAACATTTAGGCGGGGAGTTCACCGTGCGTGGTGAGGATGCGTCCTTAGGGATGACATGTTTTTGGGTGACCTCTGGCTCGACGCTTCGCACGGAGGACGAGGAGCGGCTCCCTAACCTCATTCGCAAGGTTCATGCATGCCGCCTCAGATGAATAGAATATTTGAGTACTCGAGTATAAGGCCTAGTGCATACTTGCGTCGCGGCGATGGGGTCGCGGTGTAGGAACTTGTACAACCCGACGCGCCCAGCGCAGTGATCGATCGCGCCTAGCACTGACAGTCGTCGCGCGCGGCCAATCTAGTGGGAGCTGCTATACGTGACGGTGTCGTGCCTGCGTCGCGGCCAATCTACACTTTTCCACAGTGTGCGCGCTGTTTAGCGCCATCTGGATGGTGTGTCGTGTCGTCGTGCACTGCACTACGACACCGCGACGTAAACGCCAGACATCCGACCTGGAATTCAACGATACAGTTGTTTCAAAAGTTTTTGGTTGGTAAATAGCCTCGAATTCGTTTGATATGTGTTCTAATCGACAGTTCGCGTAGATTATATAACGACGACCGGCTACTCGAATGTATTCATATTCCGAATACTACCATGGATTTCTTCATGATTTCGATCATTACAAATTTTTTTCTTTTATGATTTTTTAAAATGCAATGCACTATTCCTTGTCCTAATTATGTTCGCATTGATAATCATAGAGAGAAACACTCAATTTTGAGAACAAATATCACGAAAATGGAAAAATGATATCGAATTTCGCAAAAACTGGCACTAATCTACATTTCGAAATTCACTTGAAATTTTTTTGCTCGGGGCTCCTGTCAGGGTTGATTTGGGCGGTCAACCTGAATTTCAGATTTGTTGAGCGATTTTCAAACGATTGTGATAGGTCACGCCGATACGTATCACTTAGTCGGTGGGCTTAGTAGGTGCAACCTTGCCTAGAATTGATCTTTTTGGGTGCTGATCACTACGGAATTCACCATCGGTTAAAATTTTTCATGATTCGCGATGTTTACGGTGTATAAATCGTCAATCAGCCACCTTACATAATTTTGAAATATCGAAAGAAGTGTCCTATCAATGATCGCTGCCTTGAAAGTCTCCAGAGGTTAGGTTTTAGTCAAATCTGAAATTGAACAAAATCACATAACATATAGAGTAATTAGGTAAAAAGGGAGAGGACGAAATGAATCACAGCTTCGCGCTAAGCACCCACTAACGAGCCTGTGTTGGATGATAGAAGATTAGACCCTATTTCCAAAAGGAGTTGAACAAACACTCTGTCAAGAAAATAGTGTGCATTTTGTCGTGGTCGCAATATTGTGTCTTCTCCATTCGCAGGCAACCGGCCTACCACCGATCACGTCGTTGAGCACTCTCTCTCGCGGCGACGCCGTCGCACCCGCGACGAAGTATGCACTAGGCCTAAGACGAATACTGTAGTACGTTCTCGGTCGTCGCTGGTGAGACTTTGCGGGGGACTCTTTCGGAATTAGCATCGAGTGCTTTTTTCTAAAATGGCACATGGCTTACTCTCAAACAAAGCATGACGATGAACACATTCACTCATCACTGCTTCAAGTCTGAATGCGCGTTTCTCGTGTTGATTGTGTTAAACTAACTTTTTCCAAATACCTTGTTCCACAGTAAGCATTGTGTCTCCCGAAAACGACTCTCGCTGCTGATTTCAGATGTCTCTTCGGAGCAAGAAATGGTCTATTTTGAACAGAGTGTTGACAAAGAAGCGCTTTTTTGTACCCAAAACGCAAATGATATCACCGCAATTGCATTTCATCCTAGCATCGCGCCCCTAAATGGCGAACACTTCTCTAACTGCTGAGTAGTCTTGGAACAAAACGATTTTAAGACTCAAATTTTGACAAAGCAGAGATAACCATTACTGTCAAAATCTTAAGTCATATGCACAGCTTTAATGGTTCTCGAAAGATTCTGTATCTATTTTTCAACGCAGCTGTCATGAAGACTTCTTAAACTGATTTATTGTCCGATTATATTGTCCGATTAGTCTACTCAGACAACAGGTGCGGACTGACCGCTGGCAATCAAGGCCTCTCCGGGCGGTACGCCGGCAAGTTGCAGGGAAGTGGGATCGCCGTCGCTCATCGTGGCCTGGCGGGCGGATCGGCCTGGCTATCAAAGCCTTTGCGGGCGGATCGCTGCGTTTTGGCGGGCGGATAGCGGCGCTCTGGGAAACTTTGATCACGGGGGCTAGCGGGCGGATCGCCGGCAAGCTCTTCCAAAGCGGCGATCCGCCCGCAACCTGCCAGCCGATCCGCCCGCAAGAGCTTTGATAGCCAGCGATCCGCTCCTCTCAAACTATACACGGTGAAACTGGTCAATCAATGATGAGTGGATTGGAGTTCATTTATTGATCCACTGCCACGTCATAAACCCCCATCCGCTATCTCTCTATCACTTCATAGTGTCATAGTTGTTTCAACTTCTATATGTCGCTTTTTTTCTTGATGTTGCTTAATTGTTGAGTGATCTTATAATGTTTTACCTTGTATTTAGCCTCATTAGAGGATCGTGTTCTTTTAATTTTCCCAGTTCATCTGCAAGTATCCTAATTCTGGGAAGCGGTTGTCTTTGAAAAAAAAACATATGGTGTATGCTAGAGATGGAGAGAAAGCGCTTCGCTCAAAAGATGGCGGAATAAACATCTACGCTGCGGCTATTTAGGAGATATGATAGAAACCATACAGTATCGTTAAATTCTTGACACAGATGGTGCTAAGCGCGTGAATGGAAGAGTCACCGAGTTTTCCCTGCCTCTCCTGCGCTTGGAATAATTTACGATCATCCACTGACGGCCTCACTTGGCCTGTTTTCAGTTTGTCGCTCTGGAAATTATTCGAAAAATTATTCGAATATATTCGAGTCGATTTAATCTCGAAACTATTCAAAATCGGACCTCAAAAGAGGCCATTCGAATATATTCAAAAAATCGCACGTTAAAAAGGGAGCCATTCGAATCTATTCGATATTCGGTCTTTTTCTTTCAGGGCACAACTATAGTAAACTGGTGTCAACTTTGTTTTTGGAGGAAGCGAGCCTCCTTCGAGGGAAGTAGATATATGACGCATTTTTCAAGCGCAGGAGTCAGATGGCAGCGGCGTCCTCGGTTCAGCGTTACAAAAGTTTGCGGTGCTTCGAACCATATCTGAGGTCCTCTCACCCGGTGAAGGCCCCAATAGAGGTTGGGAGGACGTCGCGCCGCGTGTCGGGGTGCCGGCCGCATCGTGTGTCGCTGTGCCGGCCGCGTCGCGTGTCGGCGTGCAGGCGGGTGTCCCTGGTTTAGCGTGCAGGCTTAGCTGTGTGGGCGCAGTGTTGAATTCCGAGTGATGAGGTTCCCCATTCTGGATATGTGGACCGTGACTGCCCACCGCTTTTTGAGGATTTTCTATGGGAGGATACGAAAGGTAAGGAACCCGAAAGTCCGAGCGTTTCAAAGTTAGTCGAATTACGACATTTGAAATGCAACGGGTCGGCATTGATCCTAAAGAGATCGCGTTCTGTTCCCTAGTAAATCGTTGGCGCAAGCTCGGTGCCATATGCTAATACATAGGTGCACCAAGTTTGTGCCAACCTTCAGTCAGGAACGCATGGCAATAGAATTTCGCTATTTCGAGACCCACAATGCAGGTTTTTCTGGAAACTTAGGCAAATGTAGGAGCCCCTTACCAACTTTGTGAAAGTGCCGAGTGAGCCAAATTATCCGCTCCTTAGGCACACTGATGTGATTTTTACGTCATTTGGCCAAAAAGATGAAAATGCGACTAGTTGTAGCTAGCAAACACGTTTTGGCGCAATTTAGGCAGTTGGCCGTATTCATGAAACAAACGGAGCCTCCCGGGAAGGTCCAATGTTCGCCCAACGCACATACACTGGCTGCTTTATAGGAACCCCTTCCTGGGAGGCTCCCGTAGTTTCGCTTTGGATAATGGCCAGAACTTTTCGCAGTGTGGTTGTGAACTGGCGCCCTGAAAGGATGGTCGCGTGAATGATTCCACAATATCCAACCTGCGCCCCATATTGGAGATACACAATCGAACCGCAAAGTACACTGACTAGCGCAGCTGATGAGCTTCAAATCTCTCACTGCCCTTATCGGGAAAGTTAAAGGCATCGTTCGCGCTGGAAATCAATTTTCATTTTCTTCAGGCTCAATTTCATGATTGAGCAAGGTAGACCACACTGCGTGAACTTTGGCGCGTCAAAACGTTGAGCAATGAGGTTGAAGGCGTCAAAGATGAAGATCCGCCACCAATCCCTCTCACCAGTCATCTAGCACTTTTTCCTAGAACGTACTGTTGGTGCGACCGTAAGACAACATGAAAATAGTTATGGCACGAACTCCACATGCAGAAATACTCTGAAAATGACACTGACGAGGTCTTCAAAAGCAGAAAAACTTCAAAAAGGATTTTGACGCGAAATTCAAATTCGTATTTACAATGTGTTCCAATCTGACTTTTTCTTTACAAATGAAGGTTTTTCATGGGCCCTTGCGACATTTTCGCTCACCAGAGAGGCCAAGCTACACAAAAACATGAAAAATAATATACGGTTTTCTGCGCGTACGATGCCTTTAACTTTGGGGTCCGCAGCTGCAAACAACCGTAGTTGCAGCGAGCAGCCGGATATACTAGAGCTGGGTCTACGGGGTCACGGCACTATCATTTAGTTCTCAGCAAGATTGTTTGTAAGCTGCGTGCTGCAAACAGACCTTATCTGGCAAATGCGCAGCGCTATTTCACTCCTGTTCGGACACTGCGGTACGGGCTGGGACGTAATTTTTTGAGAGACTGTATGCATTGCATCTCAATTTTTGAAGAGCTTGACCCACTGCCGTGTCTGGTGTTCGAAGAGGCGTGAACCAACGTTCTAAGAAAAATTGTAAAGTTTTCAAACATTAAAGGGGTAGAATATGAGACACGGGACGGAGTAAAACGAATTGATTTCATTATTATGTGGGTATAAGGCAGTAGATGAGCAGTACTGAGGTGTGCAGAAGTACGGCCGGCACCGGTTGCCCACATACCTTGGGTTCCTTATTGTGACTTGGTGCAAACTCGGTGCACGCAAGTTATGTATAACATAGGGCACACTCGGCTTTGGCTCCAAGAAACAATAAGGAAAGTAAAAATATCAAAGCGATCTGTTGTCGACAATACGCCGGTTGGGGTCTAGGGTGCAGCACAAACTTCAGGGCTTCAGTTTCTTGAGCAGTAAAAAGTTTTTGACCGGATTTTTGGCCCAGGTTTTCCTCAACATGTTTAGGTAGTCAACTCTTTGGGTTGATTAACACTGGCGTCATAGGTGCTTAAAGGCACAGTCCAAGCTCAGGGGCCAAATCTTAGATTTCCAAGCATAATTATTAAGTAGACCCACCCCGTATAACACCTGCGAAGTGAGAGCTCTCGATTCCACGGAATAAGCGAGATATAGAGGAAGCCAATCTGTGGCGCCCACACCTGGAAGCCACTTTTGGCACGCCCCTTTACTATCTTTTCGAGCTGAACAGTGGCGAGATGAGTGGATGATTTCCGATCAATAGCCCCGTTTTTCCCTTACACATTCTCAGCCTCCTCTTTATTCGGGTCGGCTCGCATCTATAGGTTGCAAATGACGGAAGTTACAAGCCTCGGACAACTCTGGGTCCACCATGCTTCCGCAGCTCAATTTTCGAGGGGCCACATCTCCGTCTCCTCAGGGGGCCTTGTACGACTAGAGAGACATCATTGGAATCAGCGTGAGACCATTTTTAAGATAAGAAAGGAAACACAAAATCGATTTTTGAGGTTGGACTGTGCCTTTTAAGAATTTGGCTATCCCGGGACCCCAGGGATCAAAAAAGGCGAGAAGGGGTTCAAATTACGAGTACATCGCCTGACAACTGGTGGGTAGATCGCTGACAACTGGCGGGTGAATCGATGATAACTGCCGGGCGGGATCGCTGGTTACTTCGGCGGGCGGATCGCTGGCTACTGGCGGGCGTGGATCGCTGGCTACTGGCGGGTGGATCGCCGGCTACTGCCGGGCAGATCGCTGGCTACCGGTGCGGGCGCGATGGCTGGCTAGTGGCGTGGCGGATCGCTGGCTACTGGAGCGGGCGGATGGCGGGGGATGTCGATCCGCCCGCCAAAGCCAGCGATCCGCCCGCACCTGCTGGGTCTGAGTAGGTGAGGTTTTCAACGAGATTTCTACATGGAAGGCAGTGTTCGCGATGATTTTCGATCACGAGTTTTTTCACATAAAACAATGCGTTGGCTATAAAGTGGTACGAAAATTACGAAGAAACGGCGAGAAACGCACTAAATCGTCATATTCCAGAAAAATTATTCTCTGACCTGGACTAGTTGTCCGGTTGCACGAACATGCTCCCCGTGGTTGTCACCGGTGAAAAATGGGGCTCATCAAACATGGAAGAGTATTTTAGGCAAAACAGTACCTATTAGTTAGAGTCTGAAGGAATGGACGGAGCAACAGAGAGTAAAGAATTGCAAAAGGCGGGTCCACAAACGATTTCATTCTCACAACAAACAGTTCCACTGAGAGAAAAGAAGCGGGCTGAGAGTAAAGGATTTCGTGCCCTTCTAGTGCGTTTTTCTCGGTTTCTCCGTCATTTCAGTTCTACTCGGGGCCAAACAATCGATTTAGTGATTATTCTCAAAATCGGAGATTATCGTGAACACAGCCTTTAAAAGCACAGTCCAACCTCAGAATCGATTTCTCGTTTTGCTGCCTAACTTGGAGAAAACTTCACGCTGATCACAACGGTGTCTCCAGAATCGCTCAGAACTCATTACGAACGGAGTTAAGGCTCCTCGAAAATTTCAATTTCGAACGGCTAGATGTTCGCGGACGAGTTGTCTCGAGCCTGTATTTTCTCGTTAGTCGCAGCCATCGTTCTGAAGCGGGCCACCATATAAAATCAGACCGGAAACAAATTGAAGAACATAGGTTTTGAATATACTCATTCGCGCGTCTCTTCCCTATTGAGGTCGGAAAGCTGCCAGTGGGCGTTGCCCATTCTTTCTTTCAAGATCGACTTTTTCTTAGCGTTTTCTCGCTTATTTGAGCGAATTGAGATTTCGCGCTTGGCAGGGTTGCTCCAGGCGGCGACCGGACCGTAATATCAAAAATTACCTCTGAGGTTAGACTGTGCCTTTGAAGGCACAGTCCTAGCTTAGGAACGAAATCTGATATTTCCATATAATTGTGAAGTAGACCCACCTCATATAGCACCTGCCGAATGCGAGCTCTCAATTCTTTCGAATAAGCGAGATATAGGAGGAAGCCACCCTGGGGCGCCCACCTCAGGAAGCCACTTTGGCACGCCCCTTTTACGATCTTTCGAGCTCAACAGTGGCGAGATGAGCGATTATTTCCAATCAATAGCTCCGTTCTCGCACCACTTCTACTTTCAGCTTCTCTCCTTCTTCATTTAACGCATGACTCCGCATGCATCGGTTGCGAATGACAGAAGTTGAGCGAAACCTCCGGACGACTCGCGTCCATCATGCCTTCCAATAGCAGCCTCTCCAACTTTTGGTAGGCTACCATAACTCCCGCTTCCGTTAAAATGTCTTGAGATACTGATTCCAGGAGACATCATTGGAATCAGCGTGGGACCGCTCTCACGATAGGCAGAATGATTTCGAGGTTGGACTGTGCCTTTAAAGCAGTGTTCACGATAAAAATCGTTTTTCTAGTTCCCGCCTGTCTTAAAAGCGGGGCTCCATGCTGATTCCAATGATATCTCTAAAATCGTACAAGACTTTCTGAGAACGGACTTATGGTCCCTCAAAAATTGAGCCAAGGAAACTTGGTGGGCGAGTTGTCCGAAGCTTGCAACTTCAGCTTTTGTAGCCGATGTATGCGAGTTGACCTGAGTAAAGAGAGAAGCTGAGAAAAAAAAGGAAGAACGGGGCTAGTGATTGGAAATCATCGCTCATCTCGCGATCTCGAATATTCATTTTGTTCAGCATAGATGGTGGAGCGGTAAGTGTTGCGCTCTTTGGGGTTTGCCTTTGCGCCTGGTGTGGCAGGGGCAATCTTCGGGCTCTTACGAATTAGAGTACGAAACTTTCCCGGCCTGTTTCCCATTGTATGCGTTCTTTCGACGTCAACGTTACAGTGTGTCCCTGCCCTACCCATTGCTAGTTTGAACTGAAACATTTTTTTATCGTGAACACTGCCCTTAAAGCATCAAAGCTAGATGCATGGAATTTGTGTTTGATTAGCATGGAATTTTATTTAACGTTTTGGCAAATTCCGCATTCGTATGGGTTTGGAAAGCTAAAATACACAAAGAAGCAAATCGTTCGAGAACCATTTCAAAGCAAAGGATTCAGAAAAAATGTAAAATCGGTGATTTGCGAAAATTGGAAAGCTGTATCATCAGCTATAGCTGTATCAGCTGTATCAGTGTGTTGCTTAACAATAAACTTCGATATCCCGTATTATGGTGAGGGCATATGTATTCAACTCACCTCGGAGGCTTCACCAGTAGGAGTCAACGCTCGTAGGTGTCTTTGAAAACACCTACACGGCAGATTTCAACGTCTCAGCCAGACGCGCGGAACTTGGGTTTTTCAGCGAGGTGCGAAGATTGGCGGAGCCTTACTTCGCCATTTCTGGCGTGCCAGGCAGGGCAATTCTAGTGAAGGCACCAAACAGCAATGGCGCCTACAGGGCACCTACATGCAGCGCATTGCCGTGCCGTCGCCACAGATTTTCTCATAGAGTTACAAAGAGAACTGCTACATGATGAGACTCAGAACAATGGGGTGGACCGACCGCCGCGGGCGAAAAATTGCGTCTCGTACTGACCGCGTGCCGCGTGCCGCACTATACCATTGTACTGACCGCGTGCAAAAAACCCATTCCCGTACCGAACGCGGTGGCATTTTGCGTACTGGACCAAGACGCAAACGAAATAGTACGACGCGGGTCCGATACGCCTGAGTCTCCATGTACCAACCAAGTTAGCGGATTTTCCATGCTTAGGCGTACTGACCGCGCCGCCAGTCATCTTTTGCGCGCGATCAGCATTTACGAAACATGATTTTCCGCTGCGGTCGGTGTACGTGTTGAGCACCATCGCAGTCCAGTACGCAAGCGCTCGCGTTCAGTACGCAACCGCCCGCTATCAGCACGCTAGAAAACTGGTCGGTGAGATTGTTCTGTCAGTTTACGTGGTCGGTTTAAAATTGTTGGCGTTCAGTACGCAATTGCCCGCGTTCAGTACGCAAGCAAACTGGTGAAAGAGGTCTGTTCGTCATTTCGCGCGGTCGGTACGCAGGTGCTCGCGTCCAGTACGCAATCGCCCCGTTGAGTACGCAAGCAAACTGGTGAAAGAGGTCTGTTCCTCATTTCGCGCGGTCGGTACGCAGTTGTTCGCGTCCAGTACGCAAGCAAACTGGTGGGTGAGGTCGTTTTGTCAGTTCGCGCGGTTGGTACGCAAGCCCACGCAATCAATACGCAACCGCATAGTACGCAATGAAGTTTGCGATAGCGGTTGGCACGTGTTGACAGTGTGTACAAAGCTTCGGGAATTATAGCGCCATACCGCGGGGGACGTGACGTTCTGCGACGTTGTCATTGTTAAAGTTGAAACACTTTCCCTGATCACCCTAGAACTTGCCTGTTGGGTACCCTCACCTTTTCTTCAAATGGAGAAACCCATCAACTCGGCTCAGAGAAGTCTTCAGAAGCCACTACCATAGATTTGAAAACATCATTGAAAGTGCATTAATTGGGATAGTTTAGTAAAAAGTTTTTTACCAGTAGTGTTTCCAGAGTTTAATAACTTTTCCTATCCTTATCTTGACCATGTCGCTAGCGCAGAGAACAGCTAAACATTATTCGAATCTACAATTTTGCCATCAGTTGCTTTTGTTAGCTTGTGACAAAAAGAAAGCCTGTGAAGCCGACATGTGCACACTACTGCTGTCGTTCTTGGAGCCCTGTTGCGGTCCGCAATAATGGCAATATTGACTTCTGACTGTTGAATCACGCGACATGATGACAATCGTGCAGGGAGAAAGTGTGAGTCACTGCTGGTAAGCAAATGGTATCCCAGCAGTCGACCAGTAATCCTATTGTGGATGATGCAACAGCCGTTGTCCGCTAATGCGGGCCCAGGATTTGGCCTTCTCGAGAACGACACTGCATAGAAGCTTAAGAGAGAAGAAAGTATAGAAAATTCTATGGGACTGAGCGGTAATTTTATACATGGTATCATCACCGAGTCTTTCGTGTAAAAATTCTTTTCACGACGACAAACAAATGTCATGTTAATGAAGTTCGAAATCCGAAGTCGAGACATACTGCGGTACCTGACGAAAAACGGGAAAAAATCGTTGGAAAACTTTTCGAGCGAAGTCGAGAAATAAAAAATCTGTTTAAAAAAATTGAGCGGAACAAAAATCGAAAAAAACTAGTTCAGACCGTATAAAGTCCTGAACGAATGTAGATTTTTCTGTTAAAATTTTCGAAAAATTTCGAACGAACGAAATTCGAAAACCTTTCGAAATTTCGGAGGTCGAACGAACAAATTTTGAAATCAATCGAACTTTCAATTTTTTTCGAAATTTGTTCGAAATTTCGCATTTTTTTAGAAATTTATTCGAAAAAATCTCGAACAAACAAATTTCGAGTCTTTCAGAGATTGTTTTCGAACTCGTTCGAAATTGCGAATTTTAATTTCAAATTTCATTCGAAGTTTAGGATTTCTTTAAAGACTACGAAATTTTGGATCTTTTAGCGAATGACTGTTTCACACGTGCTCGATTTCTACTCCAGTCGCGAGCATGTAAAGCCTTTCTCCCTCATTTCAAGCACTTCGAAGTGGTGCTTAACGTGCCTATCCTGTCGAATATACTTCGGCGACTCGAAATTTTTTTCGAATAATCGAGTTTTCGACTAAGTCGATTTTTGGAAATTTCGAATGATCGAGTTTTCGACTAAGTCGATTTTTGAAAATTTCGAATAATCGAGTTTTCGACTAAGCCGATTTTCGAAAATTTCGAATAATCGAGTTTTCGACTAAGTCGATTTTTGAAAATTTCGAATACTCGAGTTATCGAATAAGTCGATTTTTCAAAATTTCGAATAATCGAGTTTTCGACAAACTCGATTTTTCAAAAATTTTCCGAATAATCGAGTAGCTTTCGAATCTGACTCGGAATTTTTCAATTATGGCCGAATGGTCAAGATTTTCGACTAACCTTCAATTTTTCAAACAATTGAATTTCTGAAGCACCTTTACATACCTCGACTATTTTGAGCATACCACACTTCTTCTGCTTCGAGACATTGATAAAAGTATATCTGGCAAGCGAAAATCGCCATATTCCTTCGCACGGTGTAAGACAGCACAAAAACCAATACTCATGCATTAATGTCGATTAGCAATATCCATCAGACCAAATTTTCAAAAGCTGCAGAAAACCAAACAAATTTAGGAGATAAATACGGTTCACCGAGACCATTTAATGGATGAACAGTCAGGATTCATCTTTGGAGACGATAACCATGGAAAAAGCCGGAGCTGAGTTCAACAATAGTAGCCAGTGCAAATCGTAGTCTACTCCTAGATCATCCAAACTCATAGTGAATTCTCCATCATATTCAGCCTCTTCGGCTAGACTTCAGCCGGTTTCTTCGTCTTTTTAGCCTTCACGGCCTTTTTCGTCTTCTTGCCCGATTTCTTCGACGGAGAGAGCAGCCCTTCTTCCGTATCTGCGAAGCTGTGCTTCTGTGGCCACAAAACTAACTGTTTGTTTTCTGGACCTCTCACATTTTTTCTAACAAGGGAATCACAATAAGTCATAGTGACCATTAGAAATGAAATGTACTTTTCTAGAACCATCTTCCGGCGAAAAGTCCGAATATACCCATCGCAGCTGCCTCGACCCACTCTGAAAAAACTTATAGGCATTTTTTCTCTGATTTCCGTACCAATTGTATCCTCCAAAAAGCGCATTATTTTTACGAAAAACCGGAAACTGACCCCACAATCGTGTTCAGCGCCAAAAACTACCCCAGTAAGCAAAGTTAGGTTGAAGGAACATTTACCAAACTTTGCGCAGACTAACAGCGTTTTGGACTTGTACGGATTTTTGGTCGGGCGTTTATTTATACCAATTAGAGGGCTCTCGAAGCGTTTAAGAAAAATATTCCAGATTTGACTAAAAACTCGCTTTGGGGGATATTTGTGGTGCTAATCACGAATCTGAAGTTCATTTATCGATTTTTCGAAGTTTTCGATTGTATTCGTTCACAGCTTCCCATCGGGGGAGAATTTTATGGCAAATCGAGACTTGACGATTTCCGGAGTGCTACTATAGATCATGCTCAAATTATTTCTTTGGGGATTATTTGGAGTGCTGAGCACGAATCTGCTGTCAGTTTATCGATTTTTGACAGCTTGCGGTAGATTACGGTGAGTATACGGTAGTTTGGTCAAAGTCTCAGATTTGTGTCAAAGTTTCTATGTGGGGGTTATTTAGGGTGCTGAATACGAATTCGATGTCCATTTGTCGATTATCGGGATATAGAGGTAGGTTTTGCCTCTTGAATGGCATGTCACCTATCGTAACCTACAGTAAACCTCAAAATTTCTACAAGCGAACCCCAGATTCGTGTTCAGCACCCCAGACTACCCCTACGTACACGTTTTTAGCAAAATCCGAAGAAAATTTCAAAAACACCCTAAAAATTCCATGGGGGTACCCTTACGTTGCCGCGGAGCTTAAAAACACTCATAACTTTTTTCAGAGTGCGTTTAGGCAGCTGCGATTAGCATATTCGGACGTTTCGTCCGAAAATGGTTCTATAATAGTACTTTTCACTTTGAATGGTCACTATGACTTATTGTGGTTCCTTTGTAAGAGAAAAGAGGATAAAGCCAAGCATCAAAAACAAATTTGAAAACCAAAAGTTTCGGTTGCACTGCGACGTTCCGCTGGTCCCAATGCATTCAAAACTCATGCAAGCCTCTTTTCTCGAGCAAGGTGAAATAATTGACCGTCATGCATCAATTTCCAGCCTATCGCGACCGTCTTGTTATCTCTGATGAGTTTATCGGTATGCTCACACCTGAGGATTGAGGAATTTTGGCGTAAATCAATGCCGGCAGTAAGTGAAAAAGATGGTCGTGAGCCGCACGAGAACATTCTAGAAGTATGAGCAAATAACAACTGGCGGCAAATGAGATGCATGGTCTGCAATTGTATTTGGAAACAGCTTAACTGACGGAGATTTTTTTGACTCGAAACAGTCGATTATGGAATTTATTCGACTGTTCGGGTCTATCGAATAATCGAGTCTCCGAATAAGTCGATTTTTCGAAATTTCGAATAATCGAGTTTTCGACTAAGTCGATTTTTCAAAATTTCGAATAATCGAGTTTTCGACTAAGTCGATTTTTCAAAATTTCGAATAATCGAGTTTTCGACTAACTGGATTTTCAGGAATTTCGAATAATCGAGTTTTCGACTAATTCGGTTTTTCAAAATTTCGAATAATCGAGTAGTCGAATGACTCGATGTCGACTGTTTCAGTCGATACCAAGACTCGATGACTCGACTCGACATAAGTATACTGTCGAAGTCTTCTAATCAGTGCTATACTTCGCCATGACCGATAGCTCCACTGCTTGCTCCTCCCGGACTCATGTGAGCGAAAAAGGCTTCATATCCTCGGTCCCAGACATGAATATTTGAGCCGACGAGTTGTTCGCTCACGCTCACGACAACTCGTTCCAAGAATAACGAAACAGCGTAACCTAGGGTTCGAGGAGCGATTTGAAAATCGGGAGAATTTTAGAAAAAAAATCGAAAATTTTGATTTCGAACGAACGAAATTTGAAGAACTTTTGTCCGACGAAATTTCAAGCGAACAAAATTTCGAAAAAATCCGTTCGACAAAGTTTAGAACGAACGAAAATGAAGGAAAGCAATTTGAGAAATCTTTCGAGAAATTTTCTAATTTTTTGCTCGTGTACAAATATACTCCCCGGAGTCATATGCTCCGAACTTCCCTCCGGGAATTGCTGAGGAAACGGCAGGAATGATACCACGCGCGGCGAGGAAACAATCTGACTTCTTCCCACAGAAATTTATCAGCTGTGACAGTGGCAACAATCCAATGTAGAGCATTGTCCTGTATCGATTAGATTCGCCCCGACTCCCTCAGCATCCATCCGCACTCTCTTAAACAATTTGAGAGGATTCGCTTCTTTCTCATTTGGCTTGTTCCTTTTTCTCTTGTTGAATCATTCTGGTGTTGTAGTTTATTGTAATTCATTAATATTATTCATTTCACGTGGTTTCCTCACAGTTTTAGGTTGTTGAAGCATTTGAGCCTCCAATTTCGAAGTTCTGCTTCTGGAAATAGTTTTTTTGGTTGAACTCCATTTTTGTTGAAACGCGTTCAGACTGGCTGTGAGATTGTTGCGAGATTTTGAGCGCGCTGCTTAGTTTTGAAGTTTTCAAAAAAACAGCTGATGGCAGCAGCTTCTATTGGTAGTATTCAATTAATTTTCCTTTCTTGCATACTAATCGGAGTTATTATCACGAAGAAAGTTTTCATTAAATATCTTCGGGTTCGGTGGCCCGGACTCTGAGAGATTTGGCCGAGAAATATCCGCAAAATGCCTGCTTGCCGCGTAGTAGCCGCGAAATAGCCGTCAAAAACGCTCCCCAGGAAATAGCCGAGAAATAGTGCCTTCCAGGTAGGTATACGACGCATCCCAGAGGCATGATTTAGATTTCAGCACCTTCGCCGGATTGGTTACCCAAGTTTGAGGTACGGACCTTGCTCAGCCTCTGGAGACCCCGCCCAACTATCTGGCGGTTCCGGATGGCGGCTCGGCAAGCCGGCGTTGGCTGCGTCTTGGTTACTTGTGGTTATTTCTCGTTACTTCTCGGTTATTTCCATTTCTTTTCCTTTTCGTGAAAAGCCGCGAAATAGCCAACCACGAGCGAATGCGGAGTCTGGTGGGCTACTTCTACTGGGTTCTAGTTATTCCGAAGAGGGGAGGTATTTTTTTCATTCTCATTGTTTTCGTTTCGCAACTTTATTGGACTGTTGCGCATTCGTGGATTAACACCTGGTGAATTGTTCGCTCTGCAATTTGCGTACAAATGAAGTTTCACCAAAAAAAAGAAAAACCCGATCAGAGCCCCACCCATGGCCACCAAGCTCTCCCGAACAATCATGTTTTGTTGTGCAGTAAGGGCATGATATATGTATGTATAGATATGAATATAGGGATTAAAAAAACAACTACTATAGCTGTTTTTCTCCTTCCGAAAATATTAAGAATAAAAAGCACGTTTGAAATCGCGCTTTTCACTCTCGCCTTTTGGGAAGCCGGAAAACAGCCGAAAATACATAGTTTGTATTGAATCGTATCCAAAATCAGAAATCAAATCCGAGAACAAACAATGGAGAAAATCGAATTAACTAAGAACCACAATAAAAAACAACATAAGAAAATCTAACAGTGGAAATGTACAGAAGAAAATTGAAATTAAGAAGTCACTTGGAAGAGCCATGGTGGATGTTAGCTAT
Organism: Aplectana chamaeleonis; assembly: GCA_029168955.1. Lineage (NCBI taxonomy): Eukaryota > Metazoa > Nematoda > Chromadorea > Rhabditida > Cosmocercidae > Aplectana > Aplectana chamaeleonis. The sequence goes on from JAPDOI010001538.1 coordinate 119,524, forward strand.
GTCTGCTGGTGCAACCGATGCGTCTCGATTTGGCGTAATGCATACCATGGACACAGCCTTACTTTCCGTTCCTACGTGCGTTTGAACCAAAAGCGCCCCATCACACGATCTCAACCATTGAAGAGCTCCAATTTTCCAAGTGAAGTAACCAAGGTAGGAAGGGCGACGCGCATGCTCGTATGCGAAGGTTGTCAAGAAGCCCCTAATTGGAGGTGCTTATCTAAAGCATCGCTTGAGGCGAAAAACCAGAAATATGAACTTAGTCTAACCTGACGTTTTCTGGTTTCCACACATGCTACGTAAAGTCAGTACGAATGAGACTGTTCGCCCACGCGGTCTGCGTGTCGATTGGCGGCTGCAAAGGTATTTTTTGGAACTGTGAAACGATTAGCAGGAATATCAGACAAATAGTGAACAGTATCCCAGTCAGCTGTATCTCAGTTGTGCTCTGACATTCGCTTGGGAGTCGCCTCGTAGGGCGGGGCCGGTTTCGCTCACTTTTCTCGGCTGCTCTACATTTTTCTTACGTCGCGCCGAAGGCATCGCCGAAATAAGTGGGAAAAAAGTGGTGAAAATGTGAGGCGACTTCCAGGAAAAAGTTCCCCCAGCTCGCGCCTTCTTTTCCAACGCCACTTCCGATAAAAAAACGATCGATATGGCTCATAGCTAATTTTTCCGTCTCCAGCCGTCAACCAGTTCCTCTTTCTCTGTTCTAATTTCTCTTTTTCTCATTTTCGTTCTCTTTTCTCTTCTGGTTATCCTTTGACAAATTTCGTGATAACTGTGGTTGATATGTGGGTATTATAGTTGTACAATCTCGAAAAAAAAAACAATGTCCAACAAACGATTTTCGAAAAATTATTCAATCGAAACACTTGCGAACGAACGAAAAATGAAAAAAACTCGATCGAAAAAACGATCAAACGAACGAATTTCAAAAAAAATCGTTCGACGAAATTTTGAACGAACGAAAAGTGAAAAAATTGTTAGGAAAAATTTCGGTCGAACGAACGAATTCCGAAACTAATGGAAATTTTGATTTTATCGAAACTCGTTCGAAATTTCTGATTTTTTTTCTCGAATTTCGTTCGAAGTTTAGGATTAATTTCAAAACTCTTTGGGAATTTTGGATTTTTTTTCGGAACGAGGCTCAACGACTTATTTAAAACGCTCAGTCAGAGAATGAATATTCCACACGTGTTCGATATGTACTCAAGTCTCGAGCATGTATAGTCTTTCTCGTTTATTTCAAGTAATTCGAAGTTATGCTTTTTGGGCCTATCATGTCAAAGCCTCCTCATCAATGTTGTATTTCGCCAAGAACGATCGTTCCACTGCTTGCTCAGTTGGACTCATGTGAGCGAGGAAAACTTCATATTCCCCGGTCCCACTCTGAGAGAAATTGCCGCTGCGGCTCCGCGATAGTGCCGCTTCTGCGCCTACAGGCACTGAAGCGGCACTATCGCGGAGCCGCTGCAGCACTACCGCTGAGTCGCGGCGGAAGCTAGCCGTAGCGGCGATGCGCACCCGCTTCGGCTCCGCGATAGTGCCGCAGCGGCTCCGGAAGAGTATCTGATATGAAGTTATTCAAGAATTATAATACAACTAGGGGGGCATAAGAACAAAAATACGCACCTGCTGTCGTAACGTCTTTTGTCTGATAGGGACAGAGGTTACCGCCGATTTTGCGCCCAAGGGAATACGAAATGTACCTCAAACTTGGGTCATTGAACTGGCGACAATTTCGTATTACCACATAGGACAGTATATCGTACTCCACGCGGTTTCGCTGCTACATTCTCGCGGAGCCGGCGCGGTTCTAACGCGGAGCCGCTGCGGTACTGTCACGGCGATGCCGAGGCTCACGACACGGCAAAAAAGTGCCTGATCACGGAGCCGCTGGGGACTATCGCGGAACTATCGCGGCACAGTCGAGGGTCGCGGTACTTTTTCGGTACTGTCTCGGTACTTTCCCGGCACTGACGCGGCATATGCTCTCAGAGCAGGCATAACTATTTCGAGCAGGCGAGTTGTTCGCTCGCGCCCACGACAACTTGGTCCGAGGAATAACGAAACAGCGTAACCTAGCGTTCGAGAAGGTTCTTGCCTTCTATAGTGGAGAAAAAGTTTGAAAGAGCCCATGAGCAACCTTCAACTGTAGAGGAAAGTCAGTATGAACACACTGTAAAATCAAATAGCAGTTTGCGCGCACTGGACGAACTCTTGTTGTTCATCCTGCGCTTCTCAGTCTTAACGTGTTCCTGTACTGCGCACCTCCGGAAGGAGTGTATGCACCAAAAAAGCGTGCGCATACACTGTTTCCGGAGGTGCGCAGTTAACGACTACGTTCAGACTGAGAAGCGCAGGATGAACAACAAGAGTTCGTCAAGTGCGCACAAACTGTTAGGTGGTGGTTCACAATAGCCAGCTGAGCACATCCGAGAACAGATTGTACGCGTGTAAGGGCGTGTGCGTGTGGTTTTACTCCTCACTATGGTGTGAGTACCATAGTGTCGATAGTCTGTGGGAGTAGATCACAAAGTTGGCTCTGATCTATTTTCAGGCCTTTGAAAACGGCGGTCTAGTCGAAAGGTCAGGCTAATAAAACTTCCACCTTAACAACCTGTGTGACAGAAGCATAAAACAGACAAGCATCAAGACATGCCCAGGTTTCAAGAAAGTCGGACATAGACACAATTGTTATGGTTTTTAGGCTGTTTTTATATCACTTGTTGCTCTCGTAGCGCCTTCCTCGCTGATGTACTAATTGCAGTAATGGTTTTGATCAATAAACAATGATCTACAATGAATTTCCCACTGTGAGAGGAATGCGAAGCGATATGCGCATATGATAAAGGAAAAATCTACGATTTCAAGACAAAATTCGCAATGTGAGAAGAATGTGAGGCGACAATTTTACCACAGAGTCTGTAGTGTGAGAAGAATGTGAGGCGAGAGTGGGGCGAGAGTGAGGCGAGACGGCATCTCATCGGGTTGTCACTAGAGTCGCCTCACATTTTTCCAGCTGGGGCTAAAATTTCACCATAATGAGGCTACACCGAAGTCGATTTGGCGGGAGTTGCCTCGGTGTCACGAGGCAACTCTTACTTTTCATCGAAGCAACTCCCAAGCGAATGTCAGAGTGGGTGATTCGTTCGAAAAATGCCCTAGTGACGGCCGCTCGACACTCTTGCCAACCGCGTGGGCGGACAGTCGCATTCTAATAGACTTTAGCTACACCGCAGCTTCCTTCACAAAATTACACGGATCATGTCAAGACTGAGGAAATTTTTAAAAATTGATAAAATTGGACAAGAAATCATTGAGTTTGATGACAGGGACATCCTCAGTTTTCTATTTTTCAGCTTCAGTGTTTCCCAGTGAAGTTACAAATAACAAAAGCTGTGGGAATACCAAGTTCCTGCTGTCCTTCGCACGCTAGGGCTGAGGTCAGAGGCAGCGAGACAGCGTTGAAATGCGTCGGGATTGCGTCGCAATGAGTCTCAACCACGTGTCAATATCGTACCGGCAGTCTGATAATGCGTAACTACCGCGTGGCAAGACGTATCGTTCACGTGGCGATGAGTGCTGACTGCGTGGCAGGACGTACCGACCGCGTGGCAGTGCGTACCGACCGCGCGACAATGCGGACAGACCGCGGGGCAAGACGTACCGACCACGCGGCGATGCGTACTAACCGCGTGGCATTCCGTACAGACCGCGTGGCACTGCGTACCGACCGCTGTCAAATTGCATTCCAAACGTCGCCCATCCCGCCGTCGGTACGCAACCTGTACGCGGTCAGTACGGAACATTTCCGCGGTTGGTCCACCCCATTGTCTGAGAAGTCATACTAACCGTTCCGGATGAAATGTACTTTTCTCAAACCATACTTGGACGTAAGGTCCGCATATGCCAATCGCAGCTGCCTAGGATCTCTCTGAAAGAAGTTATAAGCGTTTACAAAGTTTCGCGACAAGCTAAGGGTATCCCCCATAAGGCATTTTTAGGGTGTTAGAATTTTTTCCAGATTTTGCTAAAAACATGCATGTAGAGGTAATCTGGGGTGCTGAACACGAATCTGGGGTTCGCTTGTCAAAATTTGAAGCTTTACTGTAAGTTACGGTAGGTAGCATGCCATTTAGGAGGAAAAACCTACCTAAATAATTCGAAACTCGATAAATGGACATGGAATGCGTATTCAGCACCCCCAAATAACCCCCACACAGAAACTTTGAGACAAATCTGAGACTTTGACCATACCGTATATCCACCGTGATCTACCTTACACTGTCAAAAATCGTTAAACTGATATCAGATTCGTGTTGAGCACTCCAAATAACTTCCAGAGGAATGAATTGAGCCACATCTGCCGTCTTATGCGGATATCGTTAAAAGTCGATTTTGCCGTCAAATTTTGCTGCTGGTGGGAAGTTTAGAACTAATTTAGTCGAAAACTTGGGAAAAACGATAAATGAACCTCAGATCCGTGATCAGCACTCCAAATAACCCTCAGAGCGAAATTTAACTCGACTCTGGAATATTTTCTTCAACGCTTTCTGTGCCCCGTAATTGACATAATTGAACCCTGAATCGAAAATCCGTACAAGTCCAAAACGCTATTAGCCTGCAAAAAGTTCGGAGAATGTGCTTTCACCGAAACTTTGCCTAGGGGAGTTCTTCTGGGTCCTGAACACGATTATGAGGCCCGTTTCCGGTTTTTCGCCAAATTAATGCGGTTTTTGGAGGGTACAATAGGTACGAAAATCAGAGTAAAGGGCCTATAACTTTTTTCAGAGTGATTCTAGGCAGCTGGGAAGGGCATGTTCGAACTTTAGGTCGAAAAACGATTCTAGAAAAGTACATTTCGGTCGGAATGGCCAGTTTGGTCAATAGTAGTTTTCTTGTAAGATAACATATTTTCTGAGAAATCACCTTTCTTGAAGAGAAATCATTTTTCAAGACCTTTTTTGTTTATTTTAATCAGATACATGCAACACTTGAGAACCAGGTGTCTTTGAAATAACTCTAGCTTCGAAGCGAGAGAGGAAGCGGGGGTGAAAAAAAAGCAAGATCACTCTTGTTTCCGAGCTCAACTCTCACAAAAGAACATCAAAATGTCGAGAGAGAGCAGAATATGTCCTCCTAAAAAAATCCATTTTTGCTTCCGTTCTGACTTTGTTTTTTTTCATTCAAGGTCTACGATTGCGATTTGGAGGATTCAGCGCTGAAAGAAGCTAAAAACTGCTATTCTTTTCAAACATCGCCAAGTGATAGACCAGGACTTGGAGAGAATGTCTACCTGCTTGGATTTCACCCAGACAGCATGCTCCAGGTAGCTAATGAGGTAATAAACTTTTGGTCATTTCTAAACAGCTCTCATTTATTATCGAGGACCAGTTGCGCGCTATGAACATGGCAGAATTGAACTGCAGATAACGATGTGTAGTCAAGATATGCCGCCCGCTGCTGGTGATCGTTAGAAATCTGGAGCTCCTTGGAAGTTTTCCGGTCCACACATTTGAGTATTTTTTCGGTATTTCAAGAGCAGTATGATAAGAAGAGCACGGAAATAAAGTCGTGAAAAGCAAAATAGATTTGAGATCAAATGTTTTACTTTCAGGCCACCAAAAGTTTTATGTGGAAGCCGGACGACACGGTTATCGGGGCAGACAGCGTCTTCCACGCCAATGTAAACGACCCGAAGGGCCGCTACACTCAAGTGGGGGTGTTCATCTGTTGTGCGCTCAATGCGACAAGCATCTTTTAGAGGAATGTGAACGTTTTCAGACGATCTGGGGCTCAAGTTACCGTCTGGGGTGTGCGATCAATTTTTGCAGAAGGAATTTTGCTAAAGTTGTCTGCCGCTATGGACCAGCGTAAGTGTACACTACCGCTCAGAGGTTTTGGTCAGAATCATAGGTTCGTTGGGCTGGAGACAGCGGTCCGAAAGGTGAGGGTTGTTTAAGATACCTGAGTGGGAAATGGCGAAGGTTCCCTATAGACTTGCAAATTCAAAATTTGATGTTTTCTCAATCCTCTTTTTCTTGCATTAAGTATATTTTTCTTTTTGATCATTAATTTAGAACAATTTTTTCGTTAGATGACCTCCTTTTGAAATTCACTATTCTTAATTAAATGACTGCCTAGGTCATAAAAAATTTCCTTTGAGCTGTCTTGGAGTCAAAAATTTTCGGAAAATTTTTCCAAGCGATTTTAAGAAAACTACCCGTTCTTCGCTCATAAAATTTTTGCCCTTTCAGACGAATCTTTGAACGGAGCTGTTTCCGAAGTCTCCACGGAATTTTGCGTCGAATAATGTTTTCATGTTGAGAAAAATATGTTTCCAGTCTCTCAGCCGAAAACAATTTATAAAGTAATGTTTCTTTCACCAAAAGCAATCAGTTTTTCGTCCATAACTTTTTTACCCCAAGAGATAGCTCTTTGGTAAAGATTGTTGTCAAAATCCAAATAAAATTCTGCATCGAATAGCGTTTTTAGTTTTGAAAAATACGTTCCCCTTCTACCAGCCGATTTCAGTTTATAAAGTGCATTTTTTCGCCTGAAATTATCGGTTTTCCGTCCATAACTTTTTCGCGCTTGGAGATAGACTTTTGGTGAAGGTTGTTTTCGGAATCTCGATGGTATTCTGCGTCGACTGGTCTTTCAAGTTCCGAGAAATGTTTTCTCGATCCTCAGCCTAATTCATTTTACGAAACACCGGTTTTTTGCCTATAACTCCTTAACCGTTGAAGATAGGGTTCTGTAAAGGTTGTTTTTGAGATTCACTTAAAATTCTGCGTCGAATGATATATCGAGTTCCTAACTTTGCTGGCTCCAGCCAGGTCGGTGGAGCCGAGCCCCGTTGTTGGCTCCAGAACTCAGCGTCTCTCATTTATATCATAGAGGCGAGAGCACCCTATGGATATAACTATGGGGCTCGGCCCCAACGACGTGGCCGGCTCATGGAGCAAGCAAAGTTAGGAAACCGATATATCATTTGAAGCAAAATTTTTCGTAGATTTCAAACACAAACTTTACCAGAAACCTATCCGAAACGATTTAAGAGTTATAGGCGAAAAACCGGTGTTTCGTAAAATGAATTAGGCTGAAGGATCGAGAAAATATTTTTCCAAACTGGAAACAATAGTCGACGACGCGCAATTCTATCGAGATTCCGAAAACCACCTTTACCAAAGGTCTATCTCTAAGCACAAAAAAGTTATGGACGAAAAACTGATTGCTTTTGGTGAAAGAAACGTTATTCCATAAATTGAAATCGGCTGAGAGATTGGAAAGGTATTTTTCGAGAAAGAGCAAATTGTATGTACCAATTGTACTTTGTCAAGGCTTATAAAGCACATATTTTTGAATGGTTTTGGGTCGAACAATTTTATAAGGGTAAATTTCGAAAGAAATAAACTCCACCCTTTTAAATTTTCGGTCTTCAGGAAGAATTCTAATAGAGACTATTTTCTCACAAAGTTATACAATGGTTCAAAAGATTTCAAACAGTGAATAACTGCTACGGGCTTGGAATTGTAATAGCCATGTTTTGTGGGAATAGTCCTATTTTGAAATAATACCACAAAATTATAAATAATTCCCATATTTAAAAACTGCACCCTGAAAACTCAATTTCCTGTATGTATAAAACAAGGGTTGTGATGCCCCATAACGTACCAAAGTTTCATCGAGTTCCGCGAAAAGACCATGATAAAAGATTTTGATGTTTTCGTCAACAAAGGAGGTGCGATTGAGTATTAGTTTTGTTCTATTTGTTGTAGAATTTACAATGAATTATTGTTTCCGCCCGTGGCTCTATAGTTTTGCACCACTTCAGAGTGACTGTCTCCCAAAAAAGACGCATTACTCTTTATTGTACAAACCGAATTTTCTGGAGTCACGTCTCCTAGGGTTTTCGACAATTCTGAATTCAATGGTTATGCTTACTTTTTACGAAGTTAGAGGTCTAATCTCCTGGATGCAAAAATCAGGATGGCTCTATAGTTTTGCACCGCACTGCCGACTTTGTCCTGAATTTCGCTGTAATCAATGTCAGACCTAAACCTCCATGAGAGGAATTCATCACAAATTTTCATCGAAAACTCTGCCTTTAGCATTCATTGCGAAATGTTGTCCGAGGTCCTCAACTCACTAGAAGTAGCAAATACGGTGAGAATGAGCGGTAACGGAAATATAAGCAGTGATAGGATACTAAACTGAAAAAGAACTATGATTTTTCAGCGGCAATATTGAAGGTGAACGCATCTACCTAACAGGAGAACCTTGCAAAGCCTGCAATACAACGTGCAATCCGGCAGATGGACTCTGTAGCTTCGCATGAAGAAGTTAACCTGCAGTAGTATGTGGAATGTAGCGGGCCGTGTCCACCTATATTAACCGCCCGATTCCCTTGATCGTTGGCATCATCGTAAATACTCGTAATAAATAATTGAAGAGTGTTTAAACAGTATCGTAATTGATTCATCCACTCATGAACTTTTGAGAATGTACCGTTTTCCCTTTCGGAGCATTTCAGCGCACAAATACGACGATCTTTGGTGAGTTTTCGTGTTTTGTTTCTGCTGAATATTTGAATAAATATTCAAATATTTGAAAAGTGGATTATTCGAAAAATTCGAATATTCAAAGATTTGGATTGTTCGGGTTATTCGAATAATCGAATATTCAAATAAAAGGATTTTTCGTATTCGTTTATTCAAAAATTGAAAAAAAAATATCTGATGCAACATTAATGCTTACCACCAATATCGATAGGAAATCGATATGCTCGATATGCACCCTCGCTGTTGCTGGTTGCGAGTAGTATGATACCGGTCGTGCACACACAGACGGGACGCTGCTGAAATAAAAAGACAATCGTCACTAATAGATAGATACCCTCATTGTTCTGAACGCTTCAAAAGAAGCAACACAGAAAACACGGCGGAACGCCGCCTTGGGCAGTCATAGAAGCCGATGCATTGTGTCGTTGCAAGACCTATCCGATTCGGAATTCGACAAGTTTCACCAGCTGACTATTTTTTAGGGTTAAAATTATGAAAACACTGCGAAAATAAGAGTTAGAAGCACCGCAAGAAGGATTAGAGTAAGAAAAGTTTTCTGCAAGGATTGTGCGTTGGAAGAAGAAAACATAAATAAAGCATTTCAAATGCGCTCCCATTTTCCGAACTGTGACATCGCGTGCACGCAAGACCGCGTGAAGCATTGATCTATACGGCAAGTAGAGGCAATTATGTACATCGCGTGGCATCGCGTGAAGTTTTGCAATAATTGCTGCCACAATTTTTTTTTGCCTTTTTTGACGAGATGTCATTTAAGGAGATACATTTTGATGTCTAAAGGTACAGTCCAACCCAGAATCGTTTCTCTGTTTGCCCTGAAAACGGTCCCACGATGATTCCAATGATATCTCTGGAATTGTACAAGATCCCCTGGAAACCGAGTTATGGCCCCTCAAAAATTGGGCTGCATAATCGTGGTGGACGAGTTGTTCGATACTTGTAACTTCCGTCATTTGAAACCGATCCATGCGAGCCGACCTGAATAAAAGGAGGCTGAGAATGAAGGGAATAACGGAGCTATTGATTGCAAACCATCGCTCATCTCGTCACCGTTGAGCTCGAAAGATTGTAAAAAGGGCGTGCAAAAGTGACTTCCTGATGTATTGGCCGCCAAGATGGCTTCCTCCTATATCTCGCTTATTTGGGGGAATCGAGAACTCGCACTTGGCAGGTGTCATATGGGATGGGTCTGCTCTTCAAATATGTGGAAATCTCAAATTTCGTCCCTGAGCGTGGACTGTACCTTTAAAGGCGGTGTTCACGTTGGAAAAATCTCTAGTTTTTTTTTCACAGAAACGTAAGCTCTGGGACCTACCGCTGAAAACAGTGAAGAGAGAATCACGAAAGTGGGTAAAAATCGCGTGGGTCAGTCACCCCATTCGGCCACCCCGCCTTCCAAACTAATCCTTTCTGAAGAAGCTTGAACACGTAAACAGCCGGTCAGCAAAGGCAAAGGCTTCGATAACTCAGAAAGTTGGGGGCTCCTACTCGGCCACGATAGGCTTTCGATTGGACTACAAAGCGGTTGGACGACGATACGGCCACAAGCTTTCCGAGCGCCACATGGCCTAGTCGTCGTGCAAGTGAGAAGCAGGTGCCGCCACTCATAGCCTTTTCACTCGGCCACGAAACGCTTTTGATTCGACTACAGTGTGGTTTGGACGACGAACAAGCCACAGTGCCCGTGATTGAACACGTTCACCGATTCCTTCAGAACTGACCCAGCGCATATCAGCCGCACAGCACCTATTTAAGGGGCCCGAACCCAAAGAGAGCGCAGTCAGCCTTTCAGGCCGCTCCTGAAAGGTGACTACGGGTCATTTTATGGACGATTTTTGAACCGCTGAGGGGTCTCCCCCATGGTCCTCAGCGAGGGGAGCTCCCTCGCTATCGACCGTGGAGAGGGTGATGTTCCTGTCGCGGAATGCTGTGGGGGTGACCCCCCTGCTGCGGGCCGTAACTTGGATAATGTCCTTGTTGGGGAGACCTGCTTCCAGCTAAGGGGTGGGAGCCCGCCCCCAGAGCCACGTAGTCCTATCGAACAGACCACGTGCAGCTGCGTGGGAAACGGGGGCGCGGCAAGGGTTTGTCTCTTTGCCCCACGTAGTCTTATCGAATAGCCCACGTGCTGCAGCGTGGGGAAGGGGGTGCGGCAAACGTCTTGCCTCGCTCCGCCACGTAGTGCTATCGAACAGGCCACGTGCTGCCGCATGGGAAATGGGGGTGCGGTAAGGGTTTTGCCTCTCTGCGCCACGTATTCCTATCGAACAGGCCGCGTGCTTCTCGGAGCACCACGTGCTGCTGCGAAAGCTCCTTTCAACTCGACTAGGTACTCGACTAGAAAGCCTATCATGGCCGAATCGGACTCCCCGACTCTGAGAAGTAGCAGTGGATAAGGTTGATCATGCATGGAAAGGCTTCATTCCTTCACACCGGTCAATCCTTACATTCTCGAAAATATGACGTCACACAAGAGGTCCTGCTTAATGGAAAAAATAGCTTTTTCGTCACAGTTTGCAGTTTTTCCTGATTCTGCTGTCACAGTAGGCTCTTGGCCTATCATAATCTGTAAGAAGCTGGACATCTGGAATTTATCGTGAACACGGCCTTTAACGCGAGAAGGAAGAATCACATAACAGAAAACTTGATACCGAGAAGTTGCTTCTGATCTATGACCACAGAAGTAGCTTTTCCAAAACCTTCAAAGCCTAGCAGCCGTGGTAGTGGTATCGACCAGTTCTCTAAATACAGTAGACACAGAGAAACACAGACAGAGACGGTAGCGCTCCATCGGCCAGGGTACCGTAATTGCAATCCAGGCTGATTGCGAAACTTTCATAGCTCTTAAGGTGATCTCCACAGTTGCTAGACCATTATGTAGAACTCAACGCCAGGATCATGAATATCACCCCAGTTTCGCTCAAAGTTGACTTTGAAACGAGTTACTCAGACAATGAGGTGGACCGACGGCGGACAAGTTGCGTACCGACAGCGGGATGGGCGACGTTTGGAACGCAATTTGCACGCGGTCGGCACGCAAATTAGCGCGGTCGATACGCACTGCCACGCGGTCAGCACGAGATACCACGCGGTTAGCACGTATAGCCGCGCGGTCGGTACGTCTTGCCACGCGGTCGGTACGCATTGTCGCGCCCTCGGTACGCACTGCCACGCGGTCAGTACGCATCGCTACGCGGTCGGTAGGCATTGCCACGCGGTCAGTACGAACGCTTTTCGGATACTAACAGCAGTGGAAACGCATTGTGACGCGGTCGGTACGCATCGCCGCGCGGTCGGTACATCTTGCCGCGCGTTCGGTACGTATTCTCGCGCGCTCGATACATACAGCCGCGCGGTTGGTACGCAATGACCCGCGATCAGTACACATCGCCACGCGATCAGTACGCTTTGTCTCGCGGTTCGTACGCAAAAACACGCGGTCGATACAAACCGCCACGGCGGTCGGTACACAACGCAACGCGGTTAGTACGGACCGCGGCGCGGTCGGTACGTCTCGCCAAGCGGTCAGTACGAATTGCCACGCGGTCAATACGAACTCTATCCAAATCCTGAACGCGGTCGGAACGCATCCACACACGCTCGTAACGCATTGGCTCGCGGTAGGTACGGTATTAGTCCGCGGTCGGCATAAATGTCGCACATAGGATTGGCCACGGTCAGTACGCATTCACACGTGGTATGCCCGATTTTATCGCTCGCTCAGTCCAAAACCTTTTCTAAAAATCCGACAGCTGTCAGTAAGCATGCATGCGCGTCAGGCATATATTGCTTCCAACGAAATGACACTGTTTCGGAACGCATTATTACCCAGATGCACGGCTGGCTTTCCAACCGCGAATTACGAGCTTTTTCAAAGGAGCATACACGCTCTTAAAAGTGGTTGAGATACTTACTTACTTTGATACTTTGATGATCCATTCAGCTGGCGATCTTCAGCGTGGACCACAACTCTTCCATTCTGCGCGATTTCCGGCCAGTTGCATCCAGCATAACTGACCACGATCCCTGAAATGTTTCGAGATCGAGTCAGACCATCTTGATGGAGATCGTCCCAGCGGCCTCTTTTTATCTCTTGGGAGCCACTCTGTAACTCGGAGACTCCATCTATCATCGGTTCTTCGCAGTAAATGGCCGGCCCAGCGATGCTTCGACTTCGCCATATACTGCAGCGGATCCTTCAAACGCAACGTCTGCCTCATTTCTGTACTTCATATGCCTTGCTGCCACTGCTGGCGTCGGCTCGTCTTCAGAAGACACCTCTCCAGAGCACGGTGTGTTGCTTGCATGGCATTGGAGATAGTCTTGTTATCAGGCCAGGTTTCCGTCGCGTAGCACATTGCGGGCAAAACAGCCGCGTCGAAAATAGAAGCCCTCAAGTCTGGATCCACAATTTGGTCGGTCACTTCCCGAATTGATCCGAAAGCTGCCCACGCGCCGCGTCTCCTCCGTGATATTTCGGGGACGATGTTGGTCAGCATGTTCCAGCTCTCTTCCCAAATATACGTATGAATCCACTTTCTGAAGAGCGACTCCATTCAGCTTCACTGTCCCACTGTCGCACCACTGATTGACCATCATCTTCGTTTTAGACATATTCATCTCCGAACCAATCCTTCTACCAGCCGCATCGAGTTCGTTGACCATCGTCTCCAATTCAGCCGTAATTTCAGAAATCAAAACGATATCGTCGGCAAAGCGTAGATTATTGATCTTTTTACCATCGATGGAGCAGCCTCCGTCGTCCCACTGCAAATCTACATGGCGTCTTGAAGCGCAGCCGTGAATAACTTGGGCAATATGGTGTCTCCTTGCCGTATTTTCTTGATTGGAATCTTCATTTTTCGTTCAAACAGGTGAGTAGTTGTAGAAGTGTCCGTAAAGCACTGTTCGAGTAAGTGAACATAAGCGGAAGACATCCCAGCGTGGACCTAAGCATTGAGAACAGCATTTTTCTCCACAGAGTCCAACGCCTTCTTGTAGTCTACGAAAACAAGAACCAGAGGGAGATGATATTTACGACTCTTTTCGATGAGTTGAGTGACAGCTTGGATATGGTCCATACAGGAGAAGTTGTTCGGGAAACCTCCCTGCTCCACTGGTCGGTAGTCGTCCAAGATTCGTTCCATACGGTTGAGGAGAATCTTGATGAAGGTCTTGTATACAACTGAGGGAAGACTGATGGGTCGGTAATTGGCAATATCCTCCCGTGCGCCTTTCTCAAACATCAGCACCGTCTTTGATTCTCATCATGCATCCGGAGTCTTACCAAGACGTAGGTGGTGGCTGAAATGCCTAGCGAGAAGAGAGTGGAGAGCGCTACCACCTGCGCGAAGGTCCGCCGAAATGTTGTCGGGACCGGGGGCAGTGCCCTTCTCCATGCTTCTAATGGCCACAGCAACTTCCGATTCCAGGATGGCAGGAGGGTCATCATCTGGTGGCGTTGCACATCTTGGAACAGGTGTGGATGAGCGGAAGAGATCCGTGTAGAACTCTTGAGTGATGTCTTCCATGATCCTCCGAGATGTCTGCACTACTCCATTTCTGTCCGTGAGGGCACATACAACAGCTTTCTGATCACTGAGGTCGCGCTTGCAGAGCTTTATACTGATCCGTTTTTCAGCCGCTTCCAGCAACTTCGTTCTTCTGTACGCTTGCAACGACTCCTTAACAGCGATTCGGCATGACTTGTTGATGGTGACCTTCTCCAGATGAGTGGCATTGGGATCTTGTTTAACAACTCTTCTTTTTTCCAAGAGCGCAGTGGCGAGGCTATTTAGTCTTGGAATGGGTGTCGTACCGGCTTGACGCGAAATTTCCGCACACTCGATTAGGCCTTTGGCTAGATTTTCGTAGTCTACCGTTGGATCTTCGTGAAGATTCCATGCGTAGGACTTGATAGCGGATTCCAACACCTCAGCCTCGAAGACGGGGAGCCCAACAGGTGCCGGCCTATGAGTATCACGTTTGAAGATCTTCTTATTGAGCGATATCTTTGCACGTAAAAGCCGATGATCCGAGCCGGTGTCGAATGAAGGCAGCACTGACACGTCAAACAAGCTCCAGCGTCGGTTAATCAAGATGTGATCTATCTCCGACCTTGTCTGGCCATTCGGGCTTTCCCAAGTCCATCGTTGATTTGATGGCTTTTCGAACATTGAGTTTCCGTGAAAGAGGCGGCATGCCGACAGGAAGTCTAGCAGTCGTTCTCCATTTTTATTTTGAAAAGCAGCTCCATGCAGTCCTAATCTCCAATCGCCGCCGTTGTTGTTCGTACCGACGATAGCATTGAAGTCACCAACAACTAGCTTATAGTAGCTTCTCTCCTCATGTACAGTCTTCTCCAGAAGCTCATAAAACTCTTCACGCTCTTCTTGCGCAGCGGTAGAGGTTGGGGCGTATCCATTTATAATAGATACAATTCCTTGCTCTTCGGTTCTCACACGCAGAACGCCGAGACGTGGACTTATGATTTTATGAGAATCTACTAAGTGGTGCACCGTCGAATTAATGAGGAATCCAACGCCGCCGATGTTCTTGTTGTCCACCTTGGCTCCGATGACGATAAGCTCGTTGTGATCGGTCTTTCTAACGGTTTCCGTCCTGCCTTTCGTCTCCTGCAAAGCGATAACATCGTACTTGATCTGTCGGCTTCTAAGCAGGAGTGTTCGAAGATCGGTTTCCGATGCAATTGTGCGGCAGTTGTATGTACATATGTAAAGGCAGTGTTGATGTCGTGTGGTGTGGGAGTTTCCAATTTTCCGTATCCGATGACGTCCTATTGCTCCGAGATTAGATGGCCCCTCACCGGTAGAGGCTTCCTCCGACGCCGTAGTGGAGCATATCCGGTGCGTGGAGTACTGGGGCGCAGATCCAGTTGTCCGAGCGTTTCTTTTCGGTCTGGTTACTCTCGCTTGTTCCCTGCTAAGGATACAAGGATAGCCGCCCGTACACAGAAACTGCGTACTGCGTAATCGGTTAGCACCGTTGAGATAACAACGAAAATAGAACGGTATGCCCGATTAAAACTCCTATGCATTTTGAAGCGTCAAAAACGACATACACGAGTGAGAAGTTGGTCCCGCCCTGTATTTCTCCGCCTCCTCTGTCGTCGATGTATGTGACTTATTTATTGTACTTATTGTAGTACCTACAAACGTCGTTGACGGTGGGAATGGCCCAGCACCCTGTTTTGGAGGAGGACGCAAATGCGCACACCTGCGTACTGGCCGTGCAGACTGACAAACCGACCACACCCACCAGTCTGCTTGCGTGCTGAACGCGGGCGATTGGGTACTGAACGCGAACACTTGAGTACCGACCGCGCAGATCGACAAACCAATCTCAACGAGTAATTTGCTTGCGTACTGAACGCGGGCGATTGCGTACTGAACGCGAACACTTGTGTACCGACCGCACAGACTGACAAATCGATCTCACCGATCAGTTTGTTTGGGTACTGAACGCGGTCTATTCCGTACTGAACGCGCACACCTGCGTACTGACCGTGCAGACTGACAAACCGACCACACCTACCAGTCTGCTTGCGTGCTGAACGCGGTCGATTGGGTACTGAACGCGATCACTTGCGTACCGACCGCGCAGACCGACAAACCGTTCTCAGCGAGCAGTCTGCTTGCGTGCTGAACGCGGTCGATTGGGTACTGAACGCGATCACTTGCGTACCGACCGCGCAGACCGACAAACCGATCTCAGCTAGCAGTTTGCTTGCGTACTGAACGCGGGCGATTGCGTACTGAACGCGAACACTTGCGTACCGACCGCACAGACTGACAAATCGATCTCACCGATCAGTTTGTTTGGGTACTGAACGCGGACGATTGCGTACTGAACGAGAACACTTGCGTACCGACCGCGCAGACCGACAAACCAATCTCAAAGAGCCGTTTGCTTGCGCACTGAACGCGGGCAATTGCGTACTGAACGCGCAAACGGAAAGAACGACCTCACCGACCAGTTTTCGTGCGTGCTGAGCGCGGACAGCTGCGTACCGAACACGACCACTTGCGTACTAACTGCGTGTGCTCACGTACTGACCGCAGCGAAAAGTCATATTCCGTACTGACCGCGCGCAAAGATGAATGCGCGCGGTCAGTACGTCGCTATGGAATTCCGCGAGCGGTTGGTACGCAGCACAGGCGTATCGACCGCGTGCACTATTTCGTTTGCGCGGTCAGTACGCAAATGCGCGCGTTTGGTACAAAATGCATTTTTTACCCGCGCTCAGTACGATAGTGACACGCGGTCGGTACGAAACGCGATTTTTCGCCCGCGGTCGGTCCACCCCATTGTCTGAGTATACAAAAAAGACAAAGAAAGACGCAAAACCCCGAACTCGCTCGCTTTCTGAACGAATCCTACGAGCGTAGTGTAGTTGCTCTCAATCTGTGCATTACTACCGTTTTGTTTTTCTGAAGTATGCCTTGAGTATCGTACCCAATAAACAAATAAATAAAATTTTAAAAAAATGGGAGAGCCAGATATACCAGCGCTAAGTTTTGCAAAAAACGGGGAGCATCTGGCAAGCTTGGCAAAAAAGCTTCCGATGTTTGTAACATTTTTGAATGAAGATTTTTTGAGTTCTGAAAACGCTATCATATTCACAGATCAAATTTCTACCTAATTATGTTACTTGCAAGCCGTAGTTTCCTAGAAGCGCTTTGTTTTTGAAGGAAATAACTGTCTCCCTCGTTTCGCACAAGCGCACAAGGAAGCAGAGTAAATTTGGCTTCGGAATAGAGGATACCTAAAAGTTTAAAAGAGCAGAACCATTTCCGACGTTCGGATTGTCAGAAGTCCGCAGTGCGCCGAAACACACCAAACATTTAAATATTTTAAAGGTTTCTGCAAGCAGTTGTTTGTTCGAAATTGGACAGTATTGTGGGTACTTTCTCCTATTATCCTCTACTTCTTGGACTTGAGTGTTCAAAAACGTCAAAAATTGGATTACGGCTTTCCAAAATGAAGACCGATTCTGGGAACGCCTACACCTCTCCGAGTGATGCTAGATATTTCCGGAGGACATATTCGGACCCTGCGTCCAAAAGTGGTTATAGAAATGTATATTTCGTACGGAATGGCCGCATTCACCGTAAAGAGTTTCCTTGTAGCTAGTACTATACACTGAACCCCCCTGTATTTTTCTTGTCATTTCTAGTGGTTGAAGGCAGTGTTCACAATGATTTTCGTCCCCGAGTTTTTCACATAAAACAATGCGTTGGAGTCCAAGCGTTTCTAAAATTACGAAGAAATGGCGAGGAAAGCATCAAAGGCAGTGGTCGCGATCAAATATGCTTGTCGTCTTTTTCTCTCTAGACGGTGGTTGCGAATCGGTGATTTTCTCCCCCGGGTCCGACACCAGACGTCAGTCCCGGGGAATCCAACCTACAGACTCCCTACAGATAACATAACAGACTGTACTAATTAACCCCGGCAAGCTGTATACTGTAATTAAGGCAATAGCCACTATAATACCACACAATGCATATTTGACACAAGTTGCCACACACTTGCTCTTCCCTGGGCTAATCAACACATATCCCGACTGTAGTAATGATATTGCGAAATATATGTCCCTCTTGCATACACAACAGAACACAAGCTAACATAGATTATTTTACACTACAGAGATATGTAGAGAGATCTTGGAGGAGAAGGAGAAATAAGAACAAAGAACAAATATTACAAGAAAGGAAACACACCACTCAATTATTGCATCACGATCGATAAGACAGGTCATGGCCAGTGACCTGCTCATTTAATATGCTCCTCGTGAGCCAGCTGTACAACAGGCGGAATAGTAGTGTTCTAAAGGCCAGAGGCCCCGAAGCGATGCACAGCACAGGTATGAATAAAGAGCTGCACAGAGCTGCTGGAAGATGGACCACGCTTGGTCGCGGCAGGGGCGAAGACTGATGACTCAGACTGCGCCGCCCGAGCCAGTCCGACGGCGTCTCTACCGTGCGTCGGCATTCGTTGCGGGACCGACCGCGCCCAGGCCTCCTTGAGGAGCGATAGCATCGCGCTTTCGCGACACCTGTCGTCTTTTTCTCTCTAAAACCTTTCTGGGTCTTGCTTATTAGGACTTATAAGAAAAAATCACGAAAAAAAAACCATTGTTTTGGACTAAGTTTGAAGCCTGAACTTTCTTGTCTTTTGATGGTGGACGAGCCCTCATCACTCCACATCATCGGCATTGATGACCTCTTATATCAAGAACATCAGCTGACTTGAAATCGAATTTCAATCAATGAACCTTCGAATTTATGTACACATTTAGTCGAAAACATTGACTGGAGTGCTTTCTTTCATTGCTCAACTGTTTTATTAGGTAAATTTGCATTTAATTCTTCCTCTGAATTCCGATGATTTTTGACTGCTCAGCATGAGACTGCGATCATTTTGGTCGGCGCTGTGCACGTGTGCACGAACTGGCTTCTTTGGGCCCTAGAAACTTCAATTCAAGCCCGTTTTCCACCGCGTTACCTTCATAGTGTTTCAGCTGTTTTTGATCTAAGCTGATTTTCTTAGTTTTTCGATAACGTTTTCATCGTGACCACTGCCCTTAAAACGACGTATTTCAGTGACATTATTCTATAACATGGACAGTTATCCGGTTGGATGAATATGTTCATGGTGGTTGTCATCGGTGGAAAGTTGGGTCAGTCGAAAATAGGAGAATATTTTATGCAAAGCAGAATTAGTTAGGGCCCTAAGGAAAGATCGGAGCAATAGAGAGTAGAGAATTGCAAAGGAAGGGTCCACGAAAGATTTCGTTGTCACAACAAACACTTCCTCTGATACTTAAGAGGCGGGGTGGTACCTGAAGATTTCGTATAATTCTGGTGCGTTTTCCTCAATTTCTACGTCATTTTAGTTCCACCCGAGTGCCACTTGATCAATATAGCGAATAATCTCAAAATTGAAGATTATCGTGAATACTGCCTTTAAAATAAGAATGGAATTTCCACAAAACCCGCATATTTCTATATGTTTTTAATTTAATTTTTCTCTGAGTTTCTATGGGTCTCTTCGTCCCTGGCAGTTAATGCATGGCCCTGTTCGTCTGTCGCTGCCAACCGGTCTCTCGTTCGGTCACCTCTGATAACCGTCCGCCACCTGCAACGTGCCGACCTCTGTGGCGGGTCAATGATGCCATTTTGAGGTAACTTGTTCTGTTTTAATTGGGTAACTATTGAACTCATTTAGATAATTAGAAGCATAATGCACTCGCATTAATCTTTTCATAAAGGAACCATCTACTTTTCCTTTGGTTAAACAACTTTCATTTAGAGGACTAAGGAAAACGTTGAATGTTGTAGATTAGTTCGATCAGCTATTTTTGTTTTGTTTCGTTTTAATTTACTTTTCTAAAAGTGATTTAGTTAATACCGTTTATTTTTTGAAACTTTTTGATTCTTATGCAAAATTTCTTCTTAAAAGAAATTAGCTCTTTCTCCTTTCCTTGACTTTTCCTCAATCTTAAGTATTTGTTTTATTTTAATTTTTTCTTTAAAATAAATTGCTCTTTTCTCCTTCTACTTGACTTTTCATAGACTTTCTGTATTTGTTTTATTCTGATTTTCTTCTTATATTGAATTTGCCCTTTTTTCCTTCTCCTTGACTTTTCATTAATTGACCCGCATTTTTTATTTATTTATTTATTCATTTATTAATGTGAAGTTTACTTGGTGGTTCTTAATCAATTTTGGTTAGCTAATGACCGGAATCGTCTAAGGACTGATGCTAAACAACTCCTATCTGACTTTTTTTAATTTTCCTATTAACTATTTACGCATTATCCCTGAGAGCTTTAGAAGTTCTCTTCAAAGTTTTAGAATGGATCAAACTATTTGATTAAAGGCACACTCTAACCTCACGGGTAAATTTTGATACTATAGTCCGGTTGCCGTGTATAGCAGCCCAGCCGAGCGCGAATCCTCAACTCGCTCAAATAAGCGAGGAAAACGTCGCCACCGACAAGCTTTTGATTTCAGTAGGGAAGAGGAGCGCGATTGATTTTATTCAAAATCTATGTTCTTCCATTTGTTTTTGGTCTGGCTTCACATTGTGGCCTGCTTCAGAACGACGGCTGTGAATAATGAGAAAAAGCGGGATCGAGAAAACTCGTCCGCGGAGTTCTCTACGTTCAAATTAAAAATCTTTGAAAGGCCATATCTCCGTTTGTAGTGAGTTCTCAGCGATTCTGGAAACACCATTGTGATTAGCGTGAACTTTTCTCAAAGATAAGAAGAAAAACGAAAAATCGAGTCTGAGGTTGGTCTGCGCCATTAAAGGCCTAATCCAAGCTCAGGGGTAATTTTTAATATTATACTCCGGCCGCCGTGTATAGCAACTCTACCAAGCGCGAAATGTCAATTCACTTGAATAAGCGAGAAAAAGCAAGGAAAATGTCGACCACGCTCTCTCGAAAGAAAAAATGGGTGACGCCCACCGACAAGTTTACGATCCCAATAGGGAAGAGAAGCGCGATTGATTTTATTCAAAATCTATGTTCTTCTATTTGTTTTCGGTCTGGCTTTATATTGTGACCTGCTTCAGAACTATGGCTGCGAATAACTAGAGAAAAACGGGCTCGGGGCTACTCGTCCGCGAGCTTCTCCCCCTTTAAATTCAAAATCTTTTAAGGACCATAATTCCGTTAATAGTTAGTTATGAGCGATTCCGGAAACACCATTGTGATCAGCGTAAAATTTCCTCCAAGTTGGATAAAAAAGCAAACAATTGATTTTCAGCTTGAACTGTGCTTTTAAGGCTTCTCAAGGATTCCTGTTATGGAAAATTTGAAAACTTGTACTCTTTCCATTCGTTCTAATATACGGAAATTTGATCGAATACTTTTCCCGGTTTTCGTGTAATTTCCGATTAAAGGCAAGGTTCAATCTGTGGTGTAATGTTTGACATTATTGTCCGCTGACCGCGTATAGCAACCCTGCCAGGTGCGAAATCTCAAGTCACTCAAGCAAGCGAGGGAAAAATTGGCCACGCCCCCAGTTACGAATAAATCAGGGCTGTACGTAACTGAATTTCATAATTTCGTATCGTAAATCGTAATTTTTCAAATTCGTCGTAATTCGTAAATCGTAATTCGTAATTCGTAACTGATAATGAGTAATACGCCCACACATAGCCCTAACCTCATTCGATGTAAACTCCGTGCGAAAGTGGCTGCCCGCCCACGCGATCGGCGCACGTACCGGACGGTTGTCGCGAAGGCATTTTTCACATTTGAAAATCGGTTAGCGGGAATAGTTGATAAATGGTGAATAATATCCCAATCAGCTGTTTGCAGCTATGCGAAGACTCATCCGAATTACAGCCCTTGCAACGGCCGCTCTACACGCAAGCCGATCGCGTGGACGGACAGTCCTACTCGGACAGAACTTAGAAACACTTTAGCACTTCAGTGATGAAATGTTCCCATGACGTATGATATTTGAGGTTGAGCTTCAAAATAACACTGTTTTGAGCAAAACATAAAGAAAAATGTATTAGGTTGATGCAAAGGTTTTCGGACTTGTCACGACTTTGAATAAGAAAACATTTATTTCAAAAACTAACAAGGCTCACCCAACCAAATAATTTCAATCACATTCAAGGATCCTTTGCCACCGATCGGGCAGATCATTAATTCCCGACGCGTAGAACTCTGGCTGTTCCGAGTCGAAGTATTCTTCCAAGGCCATTTCGACTTCGTCATCGTTAGTGAACTGTTTTCTATCCAGGAAGTGCTGTATCGAGCGTAGCAGGTGGTAGTCGAAAGGGGCAAGATCTGGGCTATATGGAGGGTGAGGAAGAACTTTCCAGCACAGATCCAGCCATTTCTGTTGGGTTATCCAAGATACGTGTGGCCGAGCATTGTCGTGAAGAAGGTGAAAAGTGTTCAACGCAGGGCGATGGACCTGGGCTGCGAAGTTCTTCCTCACCCTTATAGCCCAGATCTTACCCCTTCCGACTAGAGTGTTGGATCGAATAATATAGAGTTTTTTTCAAATAAATCTATTTTTCTCTTCATGATGGGAATGGTTTCAATAGTTTTTATTCTCATACGTTACGGTGAGTGGAAGGTTCTTTTATTCGGTAAAAAACTAGGATTCCTTTCGTTCATTAAAATGCCAAGGTTAGTTAAGTGAGTTTTGTATTCGAATATTCGATTTAATTGTACCATAATAGCGCTTCTGTGATTGGACATATAACATCAACATGGATCGTGAAGAGACTTTGTGTTCACTGTTGAATGTTGGCGCGAACTCGGTGCACCTATGTTATAACATATGGCACCGAGTTCGCGCCCACCTTTAACAGTGACCGCGAAGTCTCTTCACGATCCATGCCGACGTTAATTACTTTTTCATCAACTATGGTACCCTCGCCCCTCACGTAATGTTCGATACCAAGGACACTTAAAACTATTTCGGCTCTGAGGAAATATAAGAATGAATCGGAAAATCGGAGTCATTTGCTCCAACACTCTACTTTGGATTACCATCTGTTGCGCTCGATGCAGCACTTCCTGGATGGAAAACAGTTCACTAACGATGACAAAGTCAAAATGGCCGTAGAAGAATGCTTCGACTCGAAACAGCCAGAGTTCTACGCGTCGGGAATTCATGATCTACCCAA
Source organism: Aplectana chamaeleonis (assembly GCA_029168955.1). Lineage (NCBI taxonomy): Eukaryota > Metazoa > Nematoda > Chromadorea > Rhabditida > Cosmocercidae > Aplectana > Aplectana chamaeleonis. The sequence continues at coordinate 142,794 of JAPDOI010001538.1, forward strand.
TCGGTGGCGAAGGATCCTTGAATGTGATGGAAATTATTTTGTTGGGTGAGCCTTTTTTGTTTTTGAAATAAATGTTTTTTATTCAAAGTCGTGAGAAGTCCGGAAACTTTTGCATCAACCTAATACCAGGTTGTTCAATAAATTTTGTCGTTCGATAAGAAAAACACAACTCTATGGCTCAGAATACACTTTATTATTCAGTATAATCTCCCTGAACATTAATACACATGCTTCAACGATCCTCCAATCTGTGGATCCCATCCCTGAAGTGAGAATCCGGAAGGTCTGCAAAATACGCTGCAACGGCCGTTATGACCTCTTCATTTGATGAAAAACGCTTGCCACGCATACATTTTTTGAGTTCTGACAAAACTTCTTGGACAACATGGTATACATAAGTGTGATAAAAACGAACCAAACCTATACCACGTTTTACTCGACTTTTGAATACGAAAACATAGAGAATCATCGCTCCACCGAGCATATCTAATGGAAAACATGTAGCGCAAAACTTTAGGGGAAGAATCGCAGTTTGATGCATATTTTTAGGCTCAGTCTTTCAATGAAAGTATACCCGAACAAGGTGGCCATTTCAAACGCTAAGTTTTGTAAAAAACGAACGTGCATGTAGAATTTCGGAAATTCTTCATCAAACACGCTTGGGAACTTCTTGAAAAGTAGGACTTGTGTTGCGGAAGCCCTAGAGCGTCAAATGAAACAGTACGAAAAATTAAACTGAAAGATAAGGAAAAATAGAGATTGCTCTTCTGTCACATGTACAATTACTGAACAAAGTTTCAGCGCACTTTGCCGCGTGCGAAGTTTCTGAGAGACGACAGCAAAAACAAGTTCATTCACAAACAAAGCGGTCTTGGGAGCTTCGGGTCATGAAACGCATTATTAAGTAGGAATTTCAGCTTTAATAACATGATAGCCTATTCTGAATGCACAAAAAGGATCGTTCAAAAATGTTGAAACTCAATCTCACTCGCAAACACTAAAGTTGAGAAGAGTTCGCGTTGCAATAGCGGTAGTCTGCTACTGTCGACCGGAAATTCGCTCCGATATAGATGGTAGCTCCAACAAATGTCTGCGTCGCTCTTTTGAATCATGGGACTAAGGCATTCCATGGAGATGAATCACTGTGGAGGTGGGCTCCACCGCCCCGACTCGCTCATAGAGTAAGGAGAGGTTGGAACCTAATAAGAAGTTCGAGCCGGATAGTGTGAGCAGCGGAGCGGTAGGGTCATACCAGAATCTCGTTATCAACAATTATAATTCACCATGACCGACCTCTCTGCTGCAGACTACGCTCGTCCGGAAAGGTCAGGCAAGGTCTCCACCAAAAGTTGAAAGTGGAAAGAGTAATCGAATATCAGGGCTATGAGGGAAGCGAAAATTTATCGATATTCTGGATCGCAAATCTATGTAACCTCCACTTCCCCGCTACTCGCACTTTTCTGTATCACTATCATAGAAGCGGTGTGGTTTTGAGAATTGTTGAAATTTCCGAAAAACAACCGCTTCGCACCTACGATTGTGATAGTAGGAGTGCGACTAGCGGGGAAATGAAGGCTACATTGCTCTTTCAATGACTAATACTAGATTTGTTACGATTTCTTACGAATCGTTAGTATTTCGGGCGGAAATTCATTAAATCGTAAATTTAAAAAAAAGTGCCAAAAACGGCCGTAATTCGTAATTCGTAATTACGCACAGCCCTGAAATATATGGGCCACGACCACTCGCAAGTTTTTGGTCTCAATAGGGACAATACGCCCAATGAATTTTATTCGAAACTCGGTAACCGTCAAGTTCACCTTGCACGGATTTCCGGACTCTATTTTGATGTCCCTTGCCAAGTTGCACATTGAACCTTGAGTCCAGCCCACTTTTTATAGCAGTCTACGTGGCGGCGTGCTAATTTCCGCAATGTTCCATGCACTACCCCGGATCCCCACACCCATTTACGTTTTGACACAAAACCCCGCCTGCTTTCGACTGAATCCCGTGTTCTGCTCCAAAGCATTCTAAGCGTCTAACGAATTAATCATGATCCCGATCCACTATTTGTTGACTCCAACGCAACGCACTCGAAGCTCCACCCACGACCCTTGGCGTTGCGCGCCTGAATCCTGAAGCTCCATATCTATTTAGTTACTTACCCAGAGCCCTTCCCACGTTTACGGCCTTCTTAGAGAATGATCTCGTAGCAATGCCGGATTTCTTCGGCATTCTGCTTTCTCGCTACCAACAGAAACTTCACTCACGTCATAACAACTCTTGACAGTTCAAATAACAACGGAGCATATCACTTAATTGATAACATCGTTGTACTTCTTTATCAGTGGCTCATTTTCGTTATCAATCATTTGATATGGCTCTGTCTGTTATCGACTCAGCAGGTATGACCTATCTCATTTTGTCAGCGTCACCTGCCCGGTTGTGTTCAAGTTGAGTGAGTGCAAAAGCTTGCCTTTGGGAAGCGGTATTCATTGTTCCCAAACTTTATCTGGTTCTTAAACTTGTCGATGCGTTTTAATGTGTTCAATTTTCTATTGATCTGCAACTCGACAATCTCTTCACTATTTCAGCAGTTCTTTCTCCTGTTCAATCTAGGAGAATGAAGCGGGTAATTGGTCGGCGGACCGAAAACTTCCCCAGTCCACTTCTCTTTTTTTCGGCGATTTTCCCTCAGTGGCCAGCGGCTCACGGGCCGTGTTTACTAAAGGGGCCTGCAGAGTTCAAGCCACGGCGTTTCTCGCAGCGACGAACACTGCTGAGTGATGCAATATCGATTACATTCTGCGACGGGAGCGATCGACGCGGCGTGAGGGGCGACGAAGGGACAGCGCAGTGTGTTTTGTCACCGCGACGGCAGTGCGTCACTGCCAGCTAGCGGCAACTGACGCCGCGACAATAATGTTCGACAACATTTTTGTCGCCGCGTCAATGTTGACGTTCGGCGACCACTCGCCGGTCGCTGCAACTCTGCAGACCCCTTAAGGGTCGAAGAAAGCAGCGAAAACGGGCCAGAAATCGATAAAAACGACCGCGAAGCGAGGGTTTGGTAGGCCCGGTAAGGCCCGCTATGCCCGCCCTGCCCCAGTTTTGAGTAGCTTGTGGCGCCTTGGACGTTTTGACGCGAATTTCCAAGCAACTTCGCCACGTCCAGCCTGATCGATTCTCTCACATTTCGCCATTAGCGCGCTTGCGGAAACTAGCAGTGCGCGTAAACTCGTACGCTTACTGAACCTGTAACGTACGTTAGAAACCGTCATTTTAGCTTATTCTGAGCGTTCTTCTTCATTGTTTCTTTACTAATTGGTAACTCACGATCGAAGAGCCCCAGTTTTGAGTCCAATTCAAATGTGAAATTTATCGTGAACCCCTTTAAAAGTACAGCCCAACCTCAGAATCGTTTTTCAACTTTTTCGTTCGGCTTGGTAAGAATTTTACGCTGATCGCGATGGTCTCCCCAGAATTGCTCAGAACTCACTACGAACGGAGTTACAGCCCCTAAAAGGTTTGGAATTGAAACGACGAGAACGTTATCTTGAGCTTGTTCTTTATTGCAGAGCACAACCATCTTTGTTAAGAAGACTACACTATCAGTCCACAATACACGAGCAAATGGATGAACATAGATTTTGAATAAAGTCCATCACGGTTCTCGCCCCCATTGAGATCGAATCTTTTCTGTGGGCTAGCCTCATTTTTGGCTCCCTGAGGGCATGGTCGACTTTGCCTCTCCTTTTATAACCTATTTGAGCGATTTAAGATTTTGTGCTTTGCTGGGTTGCGATACACGGCGGTCGGAATATAATTTGAAACAAAAATTACCCCTGAGGTTGGACTGAGCCTTTAAGCCGTTTCGACATGTTCGAGGAAAGGCACAAGGGACAACAAGATCGTAAGTTAAGTGCACCACAACGGGGCTACCGTAATCTCACTCGAGTTGGCTCTAAATTTTTCTAAGTTTAGACTTCACTTTCGCTATATCTTGACAACCGGTAATGCTGTTTTCCTGCTTTGTAGTCCAGGCAGATCCTCAACTGCTGACCCCTGGAGAAGGACGGTGTGTGAATGAAGACACACCGCTCTCCACTTCTTTTATATTCTACCCTTTATCTATTGGGTATCATCAATTTTGTTTACGAGAGCCGATTGGGGGCTGTATAACATCATTCCTGAAATTACGGTAGCCCCGTTCTGGCGCACTTACGTTCTTGTCAAGGGACAAATGTCTTTGCCCATAGAAGGGCAGGCTAAATTATGTCCTCGGAGATCAAATTACAGATAGACTTCTCACCTGCTCGTTTGTTTAACAGAAATATAGAGCTCAAACAGCAGATTTCATCCACCGTAACCCGATGGACATGATAAGAGTTAAGGAACACATCTGCATCCCATTTACAACCGTGATAAAATGTGGGTTGGTGGATTATCATGTTCCTTGAAAGCAATTCACCCCGATACTTGTGAATGAGGTTCTTCGTGACAGTTTGGTGAGTGTTGTCGAGAGCAACAGTTGGGCAGCACTGAAGCGCAGGAGTTTGGAGCGAAAACTGAAGCAGTTGGAGCAACACTTGGAGTCATAGAGCTCCGTTAAAAAGCAGCGCGTTGGTGCAACTAGTGGGGCATAAGGACTCAACGTGCTATCCTATGCAGCAGTAGGGAAAATCCGCAAGTCTTCCAACTCGACCAGCAACCCGATGTGGAAGTCCTTAGTGCCGCGTTTCAACCGCACGTTTATACGAAATCATATTCCATGAGAATCGTGACGAATTCCTTGTAGAGAGCATGATATTACTCCCCCGACTTTATGTTTATGTTTGTGTTTATGTTTATTACGTTGCATAAGGCAGACGTGGTAAAGAGAAAACACAACAATAATATACACAGTAACATAGGCGAATAGCAGTGCTCAGAAAATTCCAGATGCAATGTTCTGATTCTGAAGGAGAGACTTACGCTTCATCATGGCAACAAATGGATGGAATTGTTTTCATTACGCTTATCATGATCATTGGGTTACTGTGGATAGAATCTGCGGTTTGAAATTTATAATTCTGTGTTTGTTTAGACTTCGGCGTTGGTCAATTTTGAAACTTCGCCAATCGCGGAAGCTCCGCGAAAACCAGCGGTAGCGAAACGCCTATGTATAACTAGGGCCTTAGAAAGAGACCTCCTTCACTGACATAGAAGACGGCTTGACTCCTGCAAAAGGCCAACTCCGAGACAGTAGCTGAAGCGGTAGTGTTAATCTGCATGCCCTTGAGGCCAGTCCACTACGTCTTCTCGACATCTCCGTTGTAGGCTCAACTCTGGAAAATTTGGATGTTTGGTGTACGTGTAGGAACGCGCACCGTAGCGATCCTCTAGCCTCGAAAATATGTTGAATTTTTCAAAACACTGAGTTGCTCATCCTCGCTTGATGATCACAATTTTTAGGTGATGTGGCTTTTCCGAACTCCCGTCGTAACATCCGGCGGTTTGCCTGTAATGGAAGACTCATCGTCGGATAAGGAGATGGAGACGGAATTACGTGCTCGCCACTGGTTCTTGGCTGGGTTGTACATTATAGGACTATTAGCTGCTTCCGCATATTTGCACATTCGTCTTCCAGATGCTCAAGGTCCTACACCAGGTCAGTGTAGTGTAAAGTTTCAGTTCAAGAGGGGGGGGGGGTAGACGCCTCGGTGGTCCTCTCAGCTTCCGTGTGAGCGATAATAGCTGTATCCAGTATGTTTCCATATGTGGACCTGAAATGATGGGGTAGCGCCAACAAAACCGCACTTTTACCAGCATATGAGAGTAATAGACGAAATTCAGGTTCTCCTCACCCATTAACTCCGCCCGCTACGAAGAAACAGAGACAATCGATTGCTTACATATCCTCTATATACAGGGTTTTCCATAATTATGGGCGCGTGTTTTTCAAATACTAAATCGAAATTTAACTATAACAAACATGGATAAGTTTGTGAATAGCGTTGTGAACAGGTGGTGGCACTACTCTGCCAACGCGAGGCTAGATGCCTCCGAGGGCGCGGCCTGTAACGCCGCCCCATTCCATGTAGCGAGAATTTAAGGGTTTTAGCCACGATAGCTAAAACCCGCATATTCTTGTGTCGACGCTACAAGGGTGCATATTCTACGCGTATCCTACGTAAAAACGAAGGCTAAAATCGATACGTTGATCCCTCTGTCGCTAAACCCGTATATTCTCGTGCTTATAATTTTGTGGCGGGAATCAACGGATTTCGCGACAGCCTGTGTTGAAGTGCAATCTTAAACTCCGCGCTGCTGGCGGAACGCTGATGCCAGTTCGAACAGTGTTGGTCCTAATCCATCTCATCGAGTGATTACTCGACACTCTGTGACTGGCCGTGGAGGGTGACCCGGTGTCGCTCTATGGGAGGCCACGGTGAGGAGAATTTTGACCATAGGAATGCTGCAGGCCGCGGGGAAGAAACGGCGATGCGGTCGATGGCAGCTGGGATAGCCTTTCTAGTACGGATCAGGGCTGGGTGGGTCGATCGACCGAGTGCTGTAACGAGAATTTGCGTAGAATATGCGGGTGCCGTAGCGAGAATTTGCGTAGAATATGCGGTCGCTGTAGCTAAAATTTCACCAACTGAGGCTAAACTTTCCGTACTTACGTAAAATCTCTGGTCAAAATCAGACTAAATGCCTCCGAAACCCTGGGCATCTCCGGTTTCCGTGTGAGGCATCTAGCTACGCGCTGGCAGAGGTAACGGTATGGCATGCCACGGTGCAAGCATGGGTGACTCGCCCCCTGCGTCTTTGCATGATGACAAATCCCACGGTAGACGATTCGTGGTGGGACCAGTGACGGGAGGCCAGGCGACGGCTTTTAGATTATGAAATTGCATGGAAGTCATGACAGAGGCGCAGCATACGCGCGCAGATGCGCGCGATAAGCGGGAATAAATTTACCATCGAAATAGGGGATAGCTACCAGCCACAGCCTGAAAGTTACCATAATACCCGGCTGCAGCTGGCTGGGGATGCCGTGCATCCGGTCATGAGAGGGCTGCAATACTTACGGGACTGAGATTTCAAGTGCGATTTCTCTCTAAACATCTAACACTGTTAGGGCGGATAATATATTTAAATGCGTGAATGAATAATGATGTGCCCTGCCTTACTGTTAGAATATCAAGGAGTTATGAAGGTTTGTTATATCGTAAATTACAGATAACAACCAGTTCTCTGAGCTTCGTGCTCGACGTCTGCTATTTGAGATGTCAAACTTTGGACCAAAGCCGGCTGGATCGGATGCCTGTGAGCAACAGACAAAAGGCTACATTTTAAGGGAGATAGAGTAAGAAGAATTCAGTTTTTTTCCACAAATTTAAGCCATGAATGGCTATGCTCGTGTGAATTTTTTTGAAGCATTATCAAGACTGGTGCATCAGCATACTTGGAAGTCTCGCTACAAAACCCGTCAGGATGCTTTGACATTCCACGATTCGACACCGAAGGCTTTACAGTTTGCTACAAAAATGTAGAGACGTGCTTTCTTCGTCATTGGAAACTCATTTAATGGTCATTCTCACTGTTGCAGGTGTCAAATGTTGCTGTTCGGCTTTCGAAGAATGAGGATATTGGTAAAAGTCGACAAGCAAAAGCAGTGCTGCTGAATTGTCACTATGACAGCTGGCCGACAAGTAGCGGTGAGCTATCTCTGACTAGTGGAATGTATAGGTGGTTTATCCAGTACAGCTGGACGACAACCGGTAATACAGTAATTTATATCAACAAATAAAATAACAATACACAAAGTGAATGCTTGTGAAAAAACCTTACAGCAACCAACAATGACCTAACCGCCATATACGACTTTCGATTAAATTTGGCATCAGAGAAATATTAAGAACGCTGACTGAAACTTGAACAAGGTAGAGGCTTCTTCGCCTCTCTCAGAGCCTGAAAGAGCTAAATAAATTCGTGAAAATACATGGTCAGAGGCCGATGGTGTCAACTCTCTACAGAAACTCGACTTCCAAATTTCCAAGCTAATAACCAACAGAAAAGTAGGCCAAGTATGATACCTAGTCAAGCCCCCAGGGATCGCGGATAAGCAGATTGCGGTGTTCTTCAATCAACCGGTTTCAGGTGGCTCGGATGATCTGGTGTCCTGCGCACTTATGTTGGAGCTGATACGACTGCTGTCGAGTAAACCGAACGTTCTCAAACACGATGTCGTCTTTCTCTTTAACGGTGCAGAAGAATCCAGTCTATTGGTACTTCACTCTTTAGTTCTCTCTAAATGAAGCATACACAGAGCCTCTTTGTGGATTTCGTCTAGCAAATGGAAAGAGCGGAGCCGGTGGATCGGCGGTCGCGATCGAGACCCTGCTGTTCAATGGTGTCACAAACGCCGCATGGTCTGCTACAATGATCGCGCCTCGTCCATTCAGTGGACTAAACTTGACATGGAGACCATACGTATCCTTTGAAAAAATCGGAATTCCCACAGTCGTGGTGGGTGCGTCGCGCGCGATGCTGCTGCTTTCGTCTACCTTCCGATCTCTCGCTGTTTGTAACCACCGTTCCGCACCCGCACGCGAAGGAACCACGGGAATTCGTTTTTGGCAACCTTTAAGCATCGCTCCAATGATTCTATTCGCATGAGTGCTCGCTGAGATTCACTATCGAGTCGTTCATGGCCACATACATATTCGGAGCAGCGTACCGAAGATCTTGAACGCTGCAGCCGCCAAGCGCGCGTCCTCAGTGCTCCTACTTCTACCGTCATCTCCACTCATCTTTTTACAGGGTGCTCACGGCTTCATAACACAACATCCATGGCGTCATAATGTGCGCGCTTTCATCAATCTCGAGGCCAGTGGTAGTGGCGGCAGGGAGCTTCTCTTTCAAGCTGGTCAGTTTCCGAACTGCGAAGAGTTGTACTTCCTTGAGGCATCTGCTCAAGTTGAGGAACTACTAAATTCAGGTCCTGCAAATCAGTGGTTGCTCAACTCTTATCTCGAATCTGCCGTTCACCCGCATTGCTCCATCATTGGCCAAGAAGTGTTCCAGAGTGGAGTCTTTCCAGGAGATACAGACTTTCGAGTATTTCGGGATTATGGAAGAGTGCCTGGTACTTTCCTGGTCTTGTCTCATCATTAGGAACGACACGGTCGTGCACTTAATTGAACGCTCAGGGAGCATTGTCAAGAGATGAAAAATCAAAAGTATTACAGGGCTAGATTTGGCGTTTGTGCAGAACGGATACTGGTGGCATACGGAATTTGATGAGGCACGTCGCATTACCGTTGGATCCATGCAGCGGGCGGGTGAGTGACTTGAAGTAGATTCGGGATGGGTCGCACTGACAAGTTGCGTTCCTTATTGTGTGTTGGCGCATACTCTTGCATATATGCTATAACATGGGGGCACTGAGTTAGCGCCTATGCACAAGAGAGAACGAAAATGAAACAAAGAGTGGTCAGAATGAAATAAATACAGAGTAATACAAGTGAGAACAAGGAAGAAGTACTCATAAATCGTTGGGAACTACAATACAAAAACAAGGCTAAAGGCTCGCCCAACGCTAAAAATAGTATTAGGCGTGCGATAATGCACAGTGTCCGCAATCACGGCGCGTCAGGTAGGTGTCTGGTCTCAGGTAGTAACACCGGTCGGGTCGCGGGAGAATGCTTGAGCGCCGGTCGGACTGACGACAACCATTGAAGTTTCGGTCGGACAGTGGGCCCATGCGGAGTTCGTCGGTCGAATCGCGGGTAGCCCTAGAGCAGTGTCGCCGTGCCGGGTTCATCCTATGATGATGACGGTGGATGCGCGGGATTGTTGTTTTTCGGTCCGTCATGCGGTGTTACTGTCTGAGGTTAGTATTACTCCCTATCCGTGAAACAGCAGCGATTCATCTAGTAATCGCATAAGAGGAAGGCTGTCATTTCGCGAGTCAGACGATGGATTGTGAAATGGACCAGGTTGCTGCGCTCTAGTACGTACAGTCAGCACGGAATCGTACTGATACTTTATGTGCGTTTTTTGCTGTGCGTTGGCGCGAACTCTCAGCACAAAGTATGTTTTAACATACTCGCCATAAAACGAGTCGCCAATGTCTCTACCGCTCGACTGCGTATCAGCACGCTGCGCGACCGCACGTGCGTCGGAAGCTATAGACGAGCGAGGCGATGCGCGGCGGCCGAAAGTCGTGCTGGCGGCGGCGGCCAAAACTTAGCACCGCGCGGCGGCCTAAAACCCGTCTGCTTCCCGACGCGCGTGCGTGGTCGCGCAGCGCGTGGTACGCAGTCGACGGTGAGACATTGGCCGTTTTATGGCCTGTACTCGCACCGAGTTCGCGCCAACGCACAAAAAGGAACTCCAAGTATCATTAGGGTTCGTGACGACTGCATGTTACCTGCCTTGGACTTGCCGGTGGACTTTATTTCAGGTGACAATGTCTACGCGACTCTCTTACACTTACTGGAATCCCCCTACTTGGATAATCCAGCAGAGTTTGGCGACCAGAAATATGTCTTCTTCGATTTTCTTGGTGTGTGACTTTTCTTGTGGTTTCAAAAACTGGTTTTGGGAATCAGGACAAAATTTTAACCAAAACTGTGTGGAAAACCCCTTGCTTTGTTAGAATACTGATCATATGTTACGTATTACAGGCCTTTTTGTGGTGGTGTATCCAGATACGGTCGCTAACGCTGTGAACGCGATTCTCGTCGTTACAGCTATATTTAAAGTGGCTAGACACATGAGGACTAACTGTAAGTGCCATTGTCAACGGTCGCTTAGTATGGAATTCAGTTACTATTTTTGCAGCTGAAGACTACCAGACAGCTGCCACCAACTACCTGATTGTGATTGCCAGCATGACCGCCGTCACATTAGCCATGACACAAATGACACTGCTGATCTGGGGGGCAATGCCTTGGTTGGTTCAGTTTTTTAAAAATGAAGTTTTATTTACGTTAACTGACTGCATTTCGCTGGCAAAAGCTCAAGTGTTCGCACTCCAATGCCAGGTCATGACGAAATGAAAATCGAGGGCTAATTTCCCTGCACGTTAACATCGGGAAAGCTTGATTGCTAGCGCGACCTAAGAGATTATGTAAGGATATGCTCTGCTGTTCGCGCTAGAGTGTCTTAGTACACCAAACTATGGGAATCAGCTGAACGGAACACCAGCAGTCACAAACACAGCTCTGAGGCACTCTGATCGCTGCAGCCCAGAAGCGGCCGGAGAGCTTTGGTTATGCTCAGGCCTTGTGGCGATCACAATTGTGTAACGGTTGACGGTTGACGAGTTCGTCACGGGCGCTCAGTATTACTCACTGCCTCTGGTCGCAGGCGATCAGTTAGTCCCGAAAAAAATTCCTCGTGTAGTAATTGATGCTCGTTTGATGAGTCTCCTTGAGAGTCGACTCCACAGATCCACCATGCGTAGTTGAACGTCTCGGATTCATACTCACACACTCGCGGGGGTCGGTGGCCGGTTGAGAGGAGTTGAACAGGTAGCGTGCTCCCGCTCGAAGCAAAAAAAGGGGCAGGCAAGGCCCGAAAACTCCCTCATTCATGCCAAAAACTCCGCGTGTCAACCTCCCACCGACCCTACAATGCCACGTCATCCTTGACCCGTTCACACCGAAAGCTCTGCCTTATCACCTCCCACCGATCTCTCAATGTGACGTCACACCCACGTGTTTACACCGTAAGTTTCGCCTAATCACCTCCCAACGACCACCCTCTACCACTCCTGCAGTGGCGGGCGTCGGTGGCAGGTTGAGAGACAGCACAATTGACCTGTCAACCTGCCTCGGACGCTCGCTAAAGCGTCGATATCCCGAGCTATCAACCGTGATAACCACAAACACCTCACATCCCAGTGCAGCGTATGCATTGTGGGCTACCGATTCGGCGCTCTACACGAGAGAGTACCAGAGAAACAGTGCAGACACTGCAACACGTCGCCCCGAAAACTCCGCCACACATGAGACATCACCACGACAACTTCGGCAGTTATGAGTCATGCCGAAACCTCCGCCGATCAGCCGCATCGGATCAATTTCATTCGGGAAGGGGCGTTTTAACCTGCCACCGACCCCTGCGATTGCCTGAGTATATCTGTGCCATAGCGGTACTCTTACATTATTCTGACGCTGCTTTGAAGGTCAGTTTAGAGAAGAGCTCGTTTGGAATCTGTTCAAACTCTTTCTTTATAGGTACTCGATTCATGCATTAGCAGTGGTGCTTTATGCTATGCCAGCCGTATGGGCCGGAACGAGCACCATGGCGTTTCTAGCGACCAAGTTGGGGACGAAGAGAGATGTGGCTTGCATGTACCCAATTTTCATCAGAGTTCTTTGTTGAGCACATTGTTTAGGATCATGCCCGAGCGATTGAAAATGTACATCGCGCAGTGCTTGCGGTCATTCTGGGCTTCCTAACATTCAAAGGCGTTGCCAGTGGTTTCATTTTCGCCCTAATGCTGCTTCCTATGATTAAGGATATTGTGCCAATGAAAAGTAAGCGAATCTCGCCAAATAGTTCCTAGGTTCACATCAACCTAGCTTTCTGTTCACAGATGAGTGGATAGTGATGCTCACCCATTTGCTTTGGCACACGCCATGCTATGCAATGTGCATATATCTGTCATCGATGTTTCTCTCCATATTTATTCCAATTATGGGTCGAACCGGATCAAATCCTGAGCTTCTCGTGGCGGGCTTCACGAATATCTCCGTGTTCTTCATTGTACTCTCCGCGGTAGGTGATAGTTAAGCACATAGCATTTGAAACTTCAGTAAAATTGATGGCGTAGGGTGCAACAGCTTCCCTCTCACCCCTTGTTTCATCTCAGATTTCACTCAGACAGATAACCGTGGAACTCCTTCATGGTCGACCTTAGGCCCCGGTCATAGTTGGATGAGCCGACGCCTCCAGCCCGGTCGATACACACAGAATGCATTGGAAATGGGATGCAAAAATCACTGGTGTATCCCCTCTGCACCCCCCGCACCCCCTTAACACCCCCACACCCACCCGGTCGATACGTATGAACAACATGGTGAGGTGAAGCTGAGAAAATCACTCCGGTGTAGTCCCTGCCTCTCCCGCACCCCCGCACCTCCTTCAACATTCCCCCGCACCCCCCTGGTCGATACGCTGCGATGTTTAAAATGATGGAGTGAGGTTGAGAAAATCACTCAATGGCATCCGACGCGGTCGATATCCATGCAATACGTGTATGAGAAAATCACCGGGTGGGCGGGTCGAAGATAAAACATTGCGTATCACTAGAAAGCTAACTCTTTACTGCTACCTCCTTTACTTCACCATACTCTCCTTCACTATTTCTCTGAACAGGTGCAATCCTGTTGGCCACGTAATCATCGTCATATCTAGTTGAGATGTACTGAGTGATTTTCTCAACCTCACTCCACTCATTTTAAACATACGTATCGACCGTGGTGTTGGTGTTAGTGTTGGGGGTGCGGGGGTGTTGGGGTGCGGGGGGATGCAGATGCAAATAGCACCAACTATGACCGGGGCCTTAACCTCCACACAATTGACTGTATTGTCTTATCGATTACAGCTATCAGTGCGGTCACGCTTTCGCTGCACTTCCATCACCGAGGATGAACCTAAAGAGATTGGAGAGCTCATTCTTAATGAAATTTTGAAAAAATCTAGCTTACTACGGCCTAGTAGCTGCGGCGTATTATCAGTGGGTGGAAGAGGAGTCTGGGTGCTGTGGCTACGCTTAGTTTACAACAGAACTTGCGTGCACGTTTCTGTAGTCGGCATGGACCCCAATGATACTTTGTGTTCCCTATTAAAGGTTGGTGCAGGCTCGCTGCCATACGCTATAAAGTAGGAGTTCCGAGTTGGCGTCAACCCTCACTGGGGAACTCAAAGTATCACTTAGATCCATGCCGACTGTACGGCTGTCTCTTAGGCGGAATCTCCCTTTCGAGTGTGAGGGATTATGTATGAGGAAAATATGAAAAAGGAGCGGTATAGAATTTTTTTGTGAAGAACGCGGATTTGAAGTTTTTTAGCTACCCTTGGTGACAATAACCTCTAGCAAGCGTGATCAATCGGAAACATCATGGAAGAATTTCTTCGCAATGCTTGGAGGAATTTTGATGGTGGCCGGCGTTTTGCTGGGTGTATTGCATTTTCTTCACAAGTCACCCTACAGCCACACAGATGCCTATCCTATAGCCAGAAGAATACAAATTTTCGTGAGCTTTATGAAATATTGGATCCCAGTCTCTCTTCATGAAGGATATTCCATCTTTTCAACACATGCTACATGGATTCCAGCATACAAATCGCGCGTTCTACAAGAAAGATGATGGGATGAAAACACGAGATAGCGGCCTGTATGTGATTGCACATGATTATAGAGGAGTCGCTGATATTCCATTCGTGGACGGAAGTGAGTTCGTTCTCGGTTTGTATAAAAATGCACCGTGAACCTACGGTTTACCTACAGTCCTCTGAGGGGAACACTTGCCATTTCCCGTGGCCGTATTCATGAAACTTTCAAAGTTAGCCCGCTCCATACATCGGCTGGTTCTAGAAATCGTCCCGGGAGGCTCCCGCAGTTTTATAAATACGATCACCGGTTACCGCGCAGGAACTCCGGCACGGTCAGAGGTCAAAGTGACGAGGAGGCGGAAAATACGACTCAAACAACAGAATAAATGCAAGGCTGTGAACCCTTCAAGAGTTTAAGACGAATAAAAATACAACAAACTCCTGTCCTCATATCACAAATGAGATTGTCTGGGTTTGGGTAAACGACTTCTGTGGCCGTATTCATGAAACCGCGGGCGCAGGAAGGAGGCTTAACCTTCCCGTACCCGGCGTATGGTCACCAGTTTTGTGGCTCTCCTGTCGAGATTTCAGTAATGACGGCCTCCTCTTCGTCACCTGTCAGAGCAGAGACAGGCATGAGTAGCCACCCGCAGAGACGGAGCGGAGACCGCCGGGTAACAGGCTGTTGTGTCTCAGCCCCGCGATCAACGCATTCCGGCGGGAACAGCATGCCCGACCTCGATTGTGCGGGTGGACGGGCAGAAGAGCGCGCGCCGCCTGCCAGCAAGTTCAAATGAATCTTAACCATGGTAAGGCATTTCGCTGTGATCGGTCCGTGAGAGTTGCGGCCCAACTACCTCAGGTTTGGAAATTTGTGCGGCCCCCTCTCTCTCCGGCTGGGGAAGTGATGGGTTCCCCAGGTAAGTCGTTCGTATGATCTTCAGATCAATGAACCTTCGGTTAAAGTCGATGATTTTGTGAAAAATTACTGCCATTTTTATAGTTCAGGTGAGTTTTGAACGTGTTAGTACATATAATTGTATTCCATTCATTTTTACGAATTCTTGTGCCGCTGAATAACAACTATTTTCGCACTGTAACCAGTGGAAGCTGCGGCCCCCTTGCTTCCCGTTGTCCGAGGCTGCGGCCCCTCTGTGATCATCACAGCGTGAGCCTAACCCTGATCTTGACGAGATTCAGATTGAAGCACAACGCGCTCCAGTTCAGATGTGGACATATAGTGGATTCCTCCAATAGTGTCTCATTTAGAGTTCGCGTGATAATTTTAGTCTGATGGTCAGAGAGGTGTTTACAGTAGTGAGTCACCTCAGACAATCAAACCACATTTATTTACTCATAGTCCTCATTGCAAATGCCACTGGGAGCATACATATGAACATGACAGACATTGATTGAGACCCTTCCATACATGTTATGCGCAAATCCCATGACATTTGGAGCCCGAAATGCTGTCTTATGCCAGTGAGCCATTATATGCTGCCATAGCTGACAGAACATGCTCTACCATTGCATTCCGCATTGCCTAGATGCGTCAGTTTAAATCAACGATAAATACCCTTTATGCTGTTAAGTCGCATTGGGAGATCAATGAACATGAAACTGGCCGCAGCACAACCGCTCTCGCTCAATCGGTAACGAGAGTGCTGGTATGGGATTCATGCACATTGATTCCCAGCTGACCGCTTCTCATTGATAGGTAAATGAGACACTCTTGGTGGACTCCACTATACTTTTCACAATCACTGGCTACGTGAGTAAACACAATGATGAGCATAACACAACCAACATTTTTCATAGAACATTATGTGTCATTACAAAACAATACATTCATATCTATACACTAATTACTGAACAATAGCCCTTTCTCATCTTCCCGCATGTGTTGAAGTCGAATCACGCCTATCATCAATTGCTTTTCTAGAAGGAGATCTAAAACGTGAAGGGGCGGGTGAACATGATGAGGAGAGAAGGAATACTACTGGACCGCATCAATGTTGATAGCTCTCGTTCCTCTCTGCGATCGATAGTACGAACTCTGACAGCCTTCGTTAGCGAAGGCGTTGAGCATCCCGTTGATCGAAAACAACACATACGGACGCCGTCAAGAACGGTTGAGTGAACGGGATGCTAAACGACCCAGTGGCGTCACAGAAGGACTAGGGCAACCCTCCGACGGCGAACGCAATGCTCCCCGCTTTGCGAAACGGGTCACCAGACGGGATGCTAAACCACGAGACCGATCGATAGCGCCACACACGCCACGTGCGCCCCTCCTACTCCTATGCCAACCGCTATACGCCCTCCTGGACCTAACCGGGTCTGCGCTTCCTGTGCTCTCAAAAATCAATCAATTCTACGAATGCTCCGCCTTTTGCCTGCTCCCAGGATGCGAGCACCCATGTTGGTGCAGGAGCAGCCAAGTGTGAGCACTCGCATTCCACTCAACTCAGAAGGCAGAGCCCGAGAGTGCACACTCGACAATGAAATGAGTCGGTCTAGGCCCACCCCGAGACGGCTCGTATGTACCGCTGGTTTGATTTTGGCTTCAACGTTACGTCAGATTGCCTTCGTCTGGCGGCACTGCGCACGCGACCCAACACGCATTGATCGCGCCATCTCCGATTCCGAGCTCTGCCTACTGATTCTCCAATTCGGCGACCCTCCGACCCAAAATTTCCCGAATCTCTTACGGGGTCGCAAACGAGTTTTTGCCAGAGAAACAAGACATGCATCAGCGCAGCGAGATTCCACCGTGCCAGAGACGTAGGGGCAAGCCGCCTACCAGCCTTTCCGACAGCAGCCCTTGACTGCTTCCCGTCGGATCCCCACCGGCAAACGGAAATCGACGAAGTTGGTTCAGAAACGATTAACAAACGAAAATCGACGGGGAGGAAAAAGAGGCACCCCGATGTGGGCGGGGCCCTAGAGCGCATGGCGCGCGCACCATTTCGTGAACACCTTCTCGTGGATAAAAGAAACGAATAGGAGAAGCAGTAACCATCTGGTACAGACAAAATGGAATGAGGGTAGCTAATCATTCCAGAAATATCCAAGAAAAACGCATTGCGTTGTGAAAGGGGCCCATCTGCAAGAACGTGCGCGCGCCATGCGCTCTCGGGCGCCTCCCACACCAGAGTGCCTCTTCGGGCGCACCCAAAATCGACAAACGGAAAAATAAAAACCGCGTACAGGAAACGATGCGAATCTTCGAAATATAACTGTAAAAATTTTATTATTGCTTTATGCTTATTTCGTATTCGAATTAAAAGACAAGAAATGGTTTCTCAAAAACACCACTACAAGTCGAATATCTTAGTACAATGCCTGATATGGAAAACAGCACCGGAATGAGCATTCAATTGAAACCCATTCAGTGGTTTAAGAATAGCAATTTTTCGAGATTATCTAGTGTCAACCTCTTCAGGAGGTCTGAAGCGATAACTGCAGCGATACTGGATAGGCGCTAGTCTTTTTAATATCGAGGTAGTTGGAGCAGCTAGATATCGAGTAGCAAGTTGTTCGAACAAGAGATGCCTCGTGGTTCTATTTAAAGACAGTGTCCAAGATAAAATCAGTCTTGAGGTTTTCGCCGGAAATCGAGATGTCCGAGGACAATTTCAAAAACAGCAATGAAAAAACCAGCAGAAGAGAGTCCTGTGCGATCCTATATTTGAGTGCTCCGCTGGAGCATCGCCCATTCCTTTCCACCGCTACCGATCCGTAGATAACTGGAAAACTGACTTTAGGGAAGTATCATACATTGAGGAGGTTACAATCTACTTCGCTCATCAAATCCTACCCGATTTGATAATTGGTTGTGTTCTCAGTCGGGTTTTCAGTTGCACACCTTTGTCGGTAGCTGTTGGGGTAGTGGGCTTGGCGTTAGTGGAACATTCAAGTTTAGGGTCGTATTGAGCTCTTTGTGCTCTTTTCCCAGCATTATTGATGCAGTGAGCCCCGAGCAGGGATGAGCGGAATTCCGATTTCCGATTTCCGAATTCCGATTTCCGATGGTTTTTGGCCTTCCGATTTCCGATTTCCGATTTCCGAAAAAAAGCTTAAAAATACGGAAAAAATCGGAAATATCGGAGTTTAGGTTTTTGAACCCTTTTCCTTGCCAAGTTCTTAGGGATATCTGGGGCGCTGAATTCGAATTCGACGCCCGTCTTCACTTTTCAGAAGCTAAGGTTGAGTGCATTTACAAGAAAGTTATTCAATAACATCCTACTGTCTACATATGTTTGCGTAACTATGTGTGTGTGTGTGTGTGTGTTTGTGAGAATGAACGGAAATTCGGTGGTTTTTTTCAACAATGAAGCCATTCGGTTTGTTGTTATTATGGTGTGATGGCGTGTACTGATAACATCATCAGTTCCCTATATAAAAGCTTGCTGAAAGAATTCATGAACGGTTTCATTTGAGATTTAAGGCCCGCTGTGAGTTTCTCGAGGGGAGTGTGCGGGACTTCACTGGTAAGTAATTTCTGACAGAGTTACATGCTAATGCTCTCGGCTTTAGATATGCTCTCGGCAACCTGCCTTTACAACTTTAAGTTACATTTGACCTTTAACATTGGATATATGCTCTACGGTGCAGGTTGAGTTACACGTGACATAAAGCACTGGCGTGTAACCTAAATTAATATTATGTATGTTATCGCACATGTAACTTATCTACGCGGCGTGCCGTTCCTAGGGAGAGTATACGTTGCATCCTGGAGGCATGAGTCAGATGCAGGCAATGTCGTCCATTTAGTTACAATAGTTTTGAGGTACTTGGCCCCGCACACCGGCTGGAGGCTACCTGATAGACCGCTGCCGGCTCAGTCGTGCTCGCCGAGCAGTCTCCGTCGCCGTGACGGTATGCTGGCCTCGTCGCTTGTCAGTGTACCGGCCACGTCGCTGGTACATGTCCAAGTAACATGTACCAGCGGTACGAGTTACTCGCAATGTTGTGTATTTATTATAAAGCGTATGTTACATTAATCAAGAAAATCTCGCTGAATTACACGTAACATCGCTGGGTTACTTGTTAACTCAAAGTAAGTTGCGTGAGGCCACCTTGCAGCTTGCGTTGAAGTCTCAGGTAACTTGCCCAGCATTTTCTGAGTGGAAGTGCGTCAAGCGTCAAAACAATGATAGGCTGGGGCTTCACTTAGGGTGCGCAAACCGCTGGAAAAGGTGTGCGGAGTCTAACTGGGAGTACGCCGAGCGCCGGAGGGAACTGTCTGTGTTGCGCTCGGTTACGAAGTGCGTCGAGCGCCGGGTAGACTGTGTTGGACACAACTTGGAGGGCACCAAGCGCCGGCGAAAGTGTGTAACACCCCAAGTAGAATTACGTGAAGCGCCGAGAAAAAGTGTGTTACGCCCAACTAGGAGCGCGCCATGTGCCGGGAAAAAAGTTTGCAGGACTCTAATAAAAGTGTACCGCTCGCCGGAAGACTGTGTTGAAACGACTTGAAGTGCTGCAGGCGCCTGGGAAGAGTGTGTGGGACCTAACTGATTCTGCAATGATTCTGAGCGTCACGATACAAGCCTACAAGTTCGCGTGGGCATACACCTTATCAATAAGGTAGGATAAGCCCAAGTGTTTTGGCAGGAACAATCAACAGGGGAGGGTTAAGAATTTCGCTGACCATTTCCGATTTCCGAAATCCGATTTCCGATGGTTTTTGCCGTTCCGATTTCCGAATTCCGATTTCCGAATTTTAGAGTCCTTCCGATTTCCGATTTCCGATTTCCGCAATTCAGGAAAAAATTTCCGCTCATCCCTGGCCCCGAGCCTTTCGATTTACGTTGAAAATACGAAGACTGTTGTTTTCGTGGACACTGCCATTAACACTTAAGAGACCGCGCGCTCCACGGCCAATCAATTCGGTGAGTTTTTAAACTGCATTTTTGTTGTACACGACTATGTCAAAATCCTACTATATATATTTTGGTAAATTTGTGTGTGCGTGTGTGTGTGTATGTATGTATGTATGTAAACTCTGGTACCGCCGTAGTGACCTGTTGATTTCGATTATCACAGCGCGGAGCGGTGGCTTTTTAAATCGGAACCTCCTTATCACTAGTTATATTTCACCGAGGCCCACCGCTCCCGCTGCTGGTGATGATCGAAATCAACAGGTCACTACAGCGGTACCAGAATTTATGTATGTATGTGTGCGTTTCTCTGGTAGTGCTTGTTTGACCGTTTTATTCGAAGAAGCTTGACTTTCATGGCGGGCAACCCTGCAGAGAATGGGTTCCGGAAGTGGGCAGGATGTCAGGGTAAGGGTGCAGGACCTCAGAAGTGATGCGCAGTACATCATAGGAAGGCTACGGGACCCGAATGGTAGTGCGCCAGACGCCGTAGAAAGTGTGCGGGACCCAACTGGGAGAGCGCCGGACGTCGTATAAAGTGTGCGTGACCCAAGTGTAAGTGCGCAGGACCCCGTACAGAGTATGCGGGACCCAAGTGGGAGTGTGCCGGACGCCGTATAAAGTGTGCGGTACCCAAGCGGGAGTGTGCCGGACGCCGTAGAAAGTGTGCGGGACGCAAGTGGGAGTGCGCAGGACGCCATATAAAATGTGCTGGACCTAAGGTAGAGTGCGCCGGACGCCGTAGAAAGTGTGCGGGACCCAAGTGGGAGTGCGCAGGACGCCGTAGAGAGTGTGCCGGACTCAAGGTAGAGTGCGCCGAACGCCGTATAAAGTGTGTGGGACCCAAGTGGGAGTGCGCAGGACGCCGATGTAGGAGTGTGTGGGACCGTGCGATTGCGCAGGACGCCGTAGAAAGTGTGCGGGACGCAGAGTGGGAGTGCGCAGGACGCCGTATAAAGTGTGCGGTACCCAAGGTAGACTGCGCTGAACGCCATTAAATTGTGCGGGACCCAAGGTGGGGTGCGCCCGGACGCCGTAGAAAGTGTGCAGGAGGCAAGGTGGGGTGCGCAGGACGCCGTAGAGAGTGTGCCGGACCCAAGGTAGAGTGCGCTGGACGCCGTAGAAATTGTGTGGGACACAAGTGGGAGTGCGCAGGAAGTCGTAGAAAGTGTGTGGGACCCAAATGCGATTGCGCAGGACGCCGTAGAAAGTGTGCGGGACGCAAGTGGGAGTGCGCAGGACGCCATATAAAATGTGCTGGACCTAAGGTAGAGTGCGGCGGACGCCGTAGAAATTGTGCAGGACCCAAGTGGGAGTGCGCAGGACGCCAAAGTAGAAATTAATTGCCGGACCCGGGTAGAGTGCGCCGAACGCCGTATAAAGTGTGTGGGACCCAAGTGGGAGTGCGCAGGACAATGTAGAAAGTGTGTGGGACCCAAATGCGATTGCGCAGGACGCCGTAGAAAGTGTGCGGGACGCAAGTGGGAGTGCGCAGGACGCCGTATAAAGTGTGCGGTACCCAAGGTAGACTGCGCTGAACGCCGTAGAATTGTGCGGGACCCAAGGTAGGGTGCGCCCGACGCCGTGTAAAGTGTGCGGGACCCAAGTGGGAGTGCGCCGGACGCCGTAGAAACTGTGCTGGACCCAAGGTAGAGTGCGCCGGACGCCTTAGAAAGTGTGCGGGACCCATGAAGAGTGCGCCGGACACTGTAGAAAGTGTGCGGGAACCAAGGCAGAGTGCGCCGGACGCCGAAAAAAGTGTGCGCGACGCAAGTGGGAGTGCGCAGGACGCCGTAGAAAGTGTGCGGGACCCAAGGTAGAGTGCGCTGAACGCCGTAGAATTGTGCCGGACCCAAGGTAGAGTGAGCCGGACGCCGTAGAAACTGTGCTGGACCCAAGGTAGAGTGCGCCGGACGCCTTAGAAAGTGTGCGGGACCCAAGGAAGAGTGCGCCGGACACTGTAGAAAGTGTGCGGGACCCAAGGTAGAGTGCTCCGGACGCCGAAAAAAGTGTGCGCGACGCAATTGTAAGTGCGCAGGACGCCGTAGAAAGTGTGCGGGACCCAAGGTAGAGTGCGCTGAACGCCGTAGAATTGTGCCGGACCCAAGGTAGAGTGCACCGTACGCCGTAGAAAGTGTGTGGGACACAAGTGGGAGTGCGCAGGAAGCCGTAGAAAGTGTGTGGGACCCAAATGCGGTCGCCCCGGACGCCGAACAAAGTGTGCGGGACCCAAGGTAGAGTGCGCCGGACGCCGTAGACAGTTTGCGGAACCCAAGTGGGAGTGTACAGGACGCAATAGAAAGTGTGCGGGACCCAAGGTAGAGTGCGCCGGACGCCGTAGAAACTGTGCTGGACCCAAGGTAGAGTGCGCCGGACGCCTTAGAAAGTGTGCGGGACCCAAGGAAGAGTGCGCCGGACACTGTAGAAAGTGTGTGGGACCCAAGTGGGAGTGCGCCAGACGCCGTAGAAAGTGTGCGGGACCCAAGGTAGAGTGCGCTGAACGCCGTAGAATTGTGCCGGACCCAAGGTAGAGTGCACCGTACGCTGTAGAAAGTGTGTGGGTTACAAATTGGGAGGTGCGCAGGAAGCCGTAGAAGGTGTGCGGGACCCAAATGCGGTCGCGCCGGACGCCGAACAAAGTGTGCGGGACCCAAGGTAGAGTGCGCCGGACGCCGTAGAACGGTTGCGGAACCCAAGTGGGGTGTACGGGACGCCAATAGAAAGTGTGCAGGACCCAAGGTAGTGTGCGCCGGACGCCGTAGAAACTGTGCTGGACCCGGGTAGAGTGCGCCGGACGCCTTAGAAAGTGTGTGCGGGACCCAAGGTGGAGTGCGCCGAACGCCGTAGAAACTGTGCTGGACCCAAGGTAGAGTGCGTCGGACGCCGTAGACAGTGTGCGGGACCCAAGGTAGAGTGCGCCGGCCGCGGTAGAAACAGTGCTGGACCCAAGGTAGAGTGCGCCGGACGCCTTAGAAAGCGCGCGGGACCCAAGGTAGAGTGCGCCGGACGCCGTAGACAGTGTGCGGGTCCCGAGTGGGAGTGCGCAGGACGCAATAGAAAGTGTGCGGGACCCAAGGTAGAGTGCGCCGGACGCCGTAGAAAGTGTGCGGGACCCAAGTGGGAGTGCGCCGGACGCCATAGAAAGTGTGTGGGACCCAAACGGGAGTGCGCCAGACGCCGTAGAGAGTATGCGGGACTCAAGTAGGTGAACAGGAACTTCAAAAATCGTTTGTGCGTCTATAAGAGAGTTTATACCATCCCCTTTCTTTGATGTCACCTCCCCTTAACCACTCATTTCCACTGCTTAGGTGTTTATATGTACTAACCTTCTAAATCGGGTTTTATATACGATGGAAAATGTGAGTTAATCAAAATATACATCCAGAAAACACAAACATCATTATACTTCATTTGGTAATGAGGTAACAGGGTGTCGGTTGGTCATGGAGGCATTTACTAAATCTCAAAGCAGCGGTTGTCTTTATCATGACAAATGAATATAAATAGACTATTCCTGGAAAGTTTAGGTTCCTGGCAAAAGTAAAGATTTAGCATGGCCATTTCTTCGAAAAAATTAGAGATATACTCAGTTAAAAGGGGAAGGTAAAGAAAAAAATGAAAAAGTTTTGAAATATTCCTGAGAACGATTTGGCATTAGAATAACTTGATTTTTGGGAAATGTAGTGAAACAGTTGAAAGCATGATTTGGCAGTCGAGTTTGAACCAACTATTTATAAGAGCTGTGCAAAATGAGAGATCGCATTGTATAAACTTATCCGTAGAACATATCGAAGCAAAATCACACTTGACATGGCTAGCAGTAAACGCTCGTTCGGGAGCTGGAATGCCGCGATCTATTAAGTAAAGTGAGATCAACTGTTTGTTCCATATCACGCGTGATTTCCAGAAAACACAAACATCGCTTTGAGTACTTGTTCTACGTCAGACAAAGCTATCAATGCGATCTCTCATTTTCTGCGCTCTGTAGGAACTGGTCAACGACTTTATAATCATGCTTTGTAAAAACCGAGTAATGGGAGGCCTTTACTAAACCTCAAAGCAGCGGTTGTCCTTATAATGATAGAAATGAATATAGCTGAACTACCACTTCAGGATTTCTTAAAACTAAAAAAGGGTCGGTGCGCAATTGCATAGGAAAGGAGGTTAGCAGGGTTTGCAAGGTTTGAAATCCTTTGTAATTTCTGATTGTTCTAAAGAGAGTTGTCGTCAA